>ML845887.1:0-28482 GCA_009831015.1 Picea engelmannii | reverse complement strand
AAGTCCATTCAAGATAGCATTCATCCCCTTAGCGTTAAAACTAAACTCTAACTTATCATCCTTGTTGGCTAGCACAACAGGCTTTGTATATCCAGTCTCTACTACATCCCAAACATTAGCACCCAAGGCCATTAAACATGTTCTCATTCTAATCTTCCAGAAGGCAAAATTTGTTCCATCAAATAGAGGAGGCTTAGAAGTTGAAGTCCCTTCATGACTTGTCATGTTTAAGCTTACAGATCTACCTTTAAATAAAAGGAACCAGCTCTGATACCAATTGTTGGAAATACTAGAACAACTGAGAGGGGGGGGGTGAATCAGTTGTATGTGAGCTTAAACAATTTTAAACCTTTTAAATATCATTATTAATCTTTCTTCATGTGGTCATCAACAATATACAACATATGGACAGTAAGAGTAAAGACCAACAGTCACACATAAAGTACACACAAAGACAGATTTTCACGAGGAAACCCATAAAGGGAGAAAACCTCTTCTTCTTCGAAATGATAGGCAGTCTTTTTCAGTTCTATACATCATTTACAATTGAGCACCAACTCAATGTGAGGCTGCTACCTCTGTTTTACAAGATGCAACTTGTTTGAGAGCTCCAACTCTCTGGTTTCTCTAGCACCCACTAGAAGGAAGCACCAACTCCCTGACTATTCCAGTACCAACTGGATGGAAGCACCAACTTCCTGATTGTTCCAGCACCAACTGGATGGAAGCACCAACTTCCAGTTACACAGGCTCCAACTTGTATAATAGAGAACACTTGTTCTCCCTAGCACCACCCTGCCACCCTGGTTTCTCTGGCTGCAACCAGATGGAAGCTACAACTTCCTGTGTTCAAGCACCCACTTGAACTTCTGAGGACAATAGTCCTCCCGAGCACCTCCCAACCTCCCTAGTTTATCAAATAATGAATACACAGACAACTACACAGATAAATCAATTCTTACCAATCTTTCTCAGTATCTAATCTTCAACAAACTGTTTTGCAATTCTTCTCTTCTTCTGTTTGTTTAACAGGTCTGCTATGCATCAACTTTTTCTGTTATTCTACTCTGCTTCTGCTCTGTCTGTCATTCTTCTTTGCTTCTGCTCTCCATTTCATCTCTCTCTACGCATTTTCTCAATTTCATGCTATACCACAACTCCTTTTCTTTTTCTTACTGTTTATTCATTTTCACATCTCAACAACCAACCTTGCACAATCTGTCTCCGCTTTCTTTTTTCTTTTTTTTTATGCATACCTCCCCGACGGTTCTACTTCGCCTACCCTCAGCTGAAACAAGAACACTTGTCCTAGCAACTAAAACACTAACCGATTCGTTATCATCTTCACAGATTGATAACTGAAGTGTTAATGTGTGAGAAAAAACAACAACCCTCTGATCAGTTCAAGCTATATCCGCACTGTTGGATAATATTTATTATTCTTGCCTTTTAAATCGGGTTTCAGCATTTCGGCATTCCTTTGCCCAAGTGTCTCGACACTTTCACATCGCGATCTCTGAAACTCCGAAATGGAGCTTATCTAGACTGACTCCTTCTCTTCCCGTGACCAAGGGCTGTGACCAAGGATTTATGTGAAAGGTGCTTTCGGGATTTCGCATATCGCATATCGCGAATTCATAATTCCTTATGTCCATAGTTTTTGTCACTTACAAATCCCGATCCCCGAAACTCTGTGAGAGATCAGATCAACGGTCCAGATCATTTCTTGATCTGACGGTCCAGATTCACTCACGATTTCGCATATCGCGAAATCGAGATTCTTGCTGCATTGTGTTCTTGCCCTTTTGAATTCGTGATCCCCGAAACTCCAATACGAGCTGTGATCAATGGTCCTGTTCATTTCTGGATCCGTCGGTCCAGATTCACTCGCGATTTCGCATATCGCGAAATTGGGATTCTTGCTACATTGTGTTCTTGCCCCTTTGAATTCGTGATCCCCGAAACTTTGATACAGGCTGTGATCAACGGTCCTGATCATTTCTGGATCTGACGGTCCAGATTCAATCGTTATTTCGCATATCGCAAAATCGGCATTATGTTCTTTGCCTTTCAAATTCCCGATTCATGAAACTCCGTGAGAAGTTAAATCAACGGTCCAGATCTCATTCTCAATTCAATGGCTGCAATTGAATCGCAATATCGCATATCGCGAAATCGGGGTTTTTGATGTCAAGTGAATTGGACATTTCAAAGTCCCAATCCCCGATTCTCCGATGAAGAAAATCAACGGTCCAGATCTCATTCTTTCTTTAACGGCTGCGATTAAATCGCATATCGCGATTTCGGAGTTCTTGATGTCAAGATATTTTGGCATTTCAAAGTCGTGATTCGTGAAACTCCGATGTGAAGTTTGATCAATGGTTCAGATCAACCTAGATCTCGAAGATTTAGATTAGATCGCGATTTTGTACATCGCAATTACTCCCACTTCTCCTTGTACTTTAAAGAGCGTGCAAGTTATCCTTGATCCGACGATGGTCGGGTCTTTCACTTGGATCTAACGACTGAGCTCTGTCCTCCTCTTCATTGTCTTCATTCAGATCCGACGACCCTCGTTCTTTCGGGAAATTTGAATGGGATCCAACAGTCAATGACTCTTCTCCTCCCGATTATTGCTGCGCTGCTACTCATTTCTGTTGTACTCAAGCCATCACCACAACCACAAATGTACTCGCCATCAATGACAAGTATACACTGCCTGTAAATATGCTAACAACCCTCTGTACATTCTTCATGCCTTTCGTTGTCTATTACATATTTACCAACAAAATAATGGAGGCTTAAGAGTCGGGCCCTTTGGATTGAGGTCGACGATCAAAACATGAAATTTTTTCAAAATTTTGCAAGTCATCGAAAGAACTATAATACTGTTTGGTAGCTTCAGGATGCTAGGGGGAACAAGGATCGCAATTTATCTGAATTGGAAGCTTTGGGGGTTGATCATTTTAGGGAGTTTTTCAAAGAATCGAAGAAAAATAGGATCGGGAAAATATTAAAGCAGTTATCCTTATTTCTGAGGCTCATCGAGAAGGAGGACAACCATGAGTTGTTTAAAGAAGTCACATTGGACAAGCTCCGGGAGGTTATCTCCAACTTTAAAAAGGATAAGAGCCTCAGTCCTGATGGATGGATTGCTAAATTTTTCTAATATTTTTTCGACATATTAGGGGTTAATTTTCTTCATGTGGTGGAATAAATTTGTCAATCAAGTAAGATGCCACATATTATAATTGCAACTTTCATTTTTTTCATACCCAAATTGGATCAACCTGCTTTTTTTGATGAATTTTGGCCAGTAGCACTCTGTAATTGTCTTTATAATATCATTTCTAAGCTCATACCAATAAGGATTAAACCCTTTCTCTCTTCAGTCATTTCACTGGAACAACTCGGGTTCCTCAAGGGTTGGCTTATTCAAGAGGCAATTGACTCTACATAGGAGGGATTTCATTCTATTAAGGTTCATAAACACTCGATCTCAGTAATGAAGATCGATCTATCCAAATCATATGATAGGGTTTCTTGGCTCTATCTACATCTTCTTCTTTTGCATATTGGGTTTGATCTACCGGTGGTCAAGTGGATCATGGAATGTGTTACAACAATGTCCTTTGTTGTGTTAATTGATGATACATGATCACCCTTTTTCAACTCAGAACGAGGAATCTGCCAAGGATGTCTCTTGCCACCTTATATTTTCTTGCTTGTAGCTGATGGGCTCAGTCGAGTGCTCATAGAGGCCAAATGAACAAATTATTTCCAAGGGATTAGGACGGGGTGACATGAAAATCTTGCTCATTTATTTTTCATGGATGACGTGCTTATTTTTTTCTTATGTGCAGCTAACAAAGGAAATATTCTCAATGATATTCTAACACTTTTCTATGATGCAACAAGATTGCTCATTAACATGACCAAATATGTTGTGTATAGTTCATTTATAGATGAGGAGGATAGACATTTCTTTGCAAATATATTCAATTTTCATATGCATGAGTTAGGAAACGGGTTGAAACATCTTGGGTTCATCATTAACCAAGCAATTATGGCATGGAATATTGAAATTGGCTTCTTTGTCGAATCGAGTGAAGGATTAATCATTGGTGCAATCATTGGATTTCTTGTGGTGGAAGATTGGTTCTCATAAAATCTATTATAGAGGCTATACCCATATATTGGCATTTGTTGACTCTCATCTAGAAAGGGATTCTTTGTCGAATTCATATGCCTTGTTTCAAATTCTTATGGAAGGGAAGCATAGAATATCAAGGATCTCACCTAGTTAGTTGGAAGAGTCCCTTCTTGCTGAAGAACGTGGGTGGCTGGGGTTTGAAAGTTGTCATGGTTTTTTGTCATTTTATGGCTGTGAAATCCTTATGGGTTTTCTTATTGAAGGATAGTCTTTGGAGACACATATTAATGGATAAATATATCGCCCCACTTTCAATATTGGATTGGATCAGAAAAATCCACAAGCACATGATCGATGTTTCCAATTAATGGAGGGCCATGTCGTCGACATTCCCCATTATCGGTCATTTTCTAGAATGGAAGGTAGGCTCAGGCTCACAAGTTAGAATAAGACCAGATTCCATTGTGGGATGTGAGGATCACATTTTTCTCCCCGAATATCTTATTGTTTCCCTTCGAGAGCTTGAGTTGTGTACTTTGAATAAAATTGGCAATAAGAGTGGTTATCAGCAGAAGCATTGGGTTTGGACGCCCATTAGCAACAAACCTAGAATTTTCTTTTACCATAGTTGAAAAATGCTCAAGTCCATCTACTCGGAGTCAAGGAAAAATTGGTTTGGTACTACAATAATTCAAGTGACCAATATTATGCTAAAATGGGATATTGGACCATGATTTCGGTAGGTGAGGATAATGACCTCTGGTGGCATAAAAATTTGTGGAAAGTAAAAGGGCCACCAAAGGGGTTATTGTTTTTCAAGTTTGAGTTAAAGGAATGGTTCTTGACATGGGATCGATTGCAGAGTCGAGGTAAACAAGGCCCTAGTTTTTGTTACTTATGCAAGCAAGAGGGGGAATCAAGCAACCATCTTTCTAGGACCCGTTCATTCTCTCACCAGGTCTGGAAGGAGGTTGAAAGACGTTTGGGCTTGTCCTCCCCGTGGAATAAACCTATTTTGTCCAAATGTTTTAAGGAGTTCTTTCTAGCTCCATAATTGAAGGTGTTCAGAGCTCTCCCAATTATGATTTCGTAGGGTTTGTGGCTGGCACAATGTAACGTACCCAACCATCCCTGGGCCGAGCATGCTACCAAAAATCTCTACTATGTTCAAACTCTGATACACACACACATGCACACACATAATGCAAATTTAACAGATATACACATTCTTCTCATACACAGATTCATGTGGAAGTGACAATAAACACATACATGCAATAAACACAGGAAATTTTGATAAACTTCAGTCATGTACTTAAACACAACATGTAAAATTAACATAGAATTGGTACTTATCTTTTTATGAGAATACCACCAATTATGTGCAAACCTTCGACAAACCTCCCAGCCTTATACCACGTTGCTTCAAGCTATCAACAGTGGGTCACCCCTGAGCTGAAACTAAACTCCACCCAGGGTAAAGGAAATCCTAGGCTAGGTTGAGACTATAGAAAGTTACACATTGCAATAGGAAGGATTCCCTCCAAGGAGCCTACTTACACCCATCTCTCGCAAACTCTCATTTCCCACATGCTTGTCCCACCCCGGGAATATACACCTTCATTGTTCCATAGTCCATCGGTTTCTCCACTTCCCTTCCAGGGCTTCAACAATAGGCCAGATCAGGAATTCTTAGAGCTTTGTAGCTACTATTGGACTCCCTCCAGGAGAAATCACTTTCCCAACAATATCTCTCACCTGGAGAGAGTTTCTCATAGACCTGACAACCTGCTTCTTCAACCCACAGGCATGACAACCCACCTCTTCAAAACCACATGTTTGACAACCCACTTCTTTTGTCTAGCTCCTGAGTCAAATGGGTAACCACAGCAACAAAAATCAGGTAAGGTAGGGTACGGGCTCAACAAAATACCAGTGTGTGCAAGTTACAGAGGTTCACGATGGTAGAGGGTTCAACAATGGCAGAAAATGGTTGACTGTGTGCCTGCTCAGTGCGTGAGGGAATGGGACAAAGGATGTCAAGAATGGTGAGTGAATCCCCACAACGATGGATTTTCCACATAAATTTGCATGCGTCCAAGTTGACACTTGGCTCTCCAAGAGCTTGTTCCTCTCCACTTAGAGTTCGTTCATGTCTCCAAAGGAACTTAGGATAATAGGGTTTATTTCCCAAGCTTTAGTATTTTAGGAAAATACATTATAATATTCCCTTGGGTTAAGCCCTCAAGCTTAGCCCCTTTTTCCTAGCCTCTTGGCCCCCTTCCCTTTCCCTTCCTAGTGGAGTTTAGTCCCCCATAACTCTTTCTTCGTGGTTGGTCTACACGAAGCAATGTATTTTATTAATGATCTGCATAATTACATATACAAAAATAGGCTCACTGGCCTTAACATTAAGGCTCTCTGGCCTAATAAACACATAAGCCTCCCAACTTATAATATACCTGGCTCACCAGCCTATAAACTTCATTAAACATCATTACAATTCAGCAGGGGCTCGGCCTTGGGGTATTACAATCCCCTCCCCTTATTTATGCACTTTCCTCAGTGCATCATATTTACATATTACAACAAGATCTTCAAAAATCTTCAAAAATATGCAGGTATTATGCCCGCATAGCATCTTCATTCTCCCAAGTTGCGTCCTCAGGACCGTACCGGGTCCATTGGACCTTTACAAGCCACATGGCTCGATTCTGAAACTTTTTTTATTTTTCGGTCCATAATGCGTACCAGATGCACTTGAAAAGTGCTTTCTTACTCCACTTGAATCACATTCCAATCAATAACATGATTGGTATTAGGTAAATATTTCTTAAGAAATGATACATGGAATACATTATGTATAGACATAGATGTAGGAAATGAAAGCATGTAAGCTACTGGTCCAATCCTCTCTAAGATTTCAAACGACCCACAATATTTGGCTGCCAACTTGGAACAGTTTCCCTACTTCAAGGAACTTATGTTGGCCCTCACCTTCAAGAATACATGATCACCCACTTTAAATTCCCTATGAGTTCTATCCTTGTCAGCATAACTTTTCTTCCTGTCTTGGGAAACCTTCAAATTCTGTTTAATCTTCAACATTTTCTCTTCCATTTCTATAAGCAACTCTAGCCCAATCATTGTTCTATCAATTGGGTTGTCCCAACTTACTGGTGTGTTTCACTTTCTGCCATAAAGTGCCTCAAATGGGCTCATCTTCAGTGATGCTTGGTACCCATTGTTGTAGGTAAATTCTACCAAGTGTAGATAATCTTCCCATTTAGATGGTTTGTCCATCACATACATCCTAGGCATATCCTCTGTCACTTGGTTCACTCTCTTTGTTTTCCCATCAGACTCGAGATGATAAGATGTGTTTAAGTTTAGATTTGTTTCGAACCCTTTGAATAATCCCCTCCAGAAATTTGAGGTAAACTTTGGGTCTCTGTCAAACACAATTGTCTTGGGTATGCCATGCAAGCGCGCTACTTCCCTCATATAAATATCAACAACATTGGTTGCCTTGTGAGTAACCTTCATAGGAATGAAATGGGAAGCTTTAGTAAGCTTGTCCACCAACACCATGCATCATGATGCTTGCTTGTTCTGGAAAATTTGGTGATGAAATCCATTGTCACCACTTCTCACTTCCACTTAGGAATGGGTAATGCCTGCAACCACCCAGTTGGGTGTCTATGCTCAGTCTTGACCCTTTCACACTACAAGCATTTAATAATGTATTCAACAATCTCCCTCTTCATGCCTAACCAATGATATTGGTTCTTGACTGTTGAAATTGTTTTCTGATATCCTGGGTGTCCAACATAAGGTACATTATGCATCTCTTTTAAAATCGTAATCCTCAATTCAAAAGAATTGGGTACATAAATTGTGTTCTTGTACAAGAGAATTCCATCAATTCCCAATTCATAATCTTCAACTTTCTACTGCATTTTACCGTGTTGTAATTTTGTTACCAACTCCATGTATATCAAATCTACTTTTGCAGCCTCATAAATTTTGTCTTTAAGATCAGTTTGATACAAGCTAATGGTTGTAGCATGCAGTTCATGCACTCTCCTGCTGAGTGCATCAACCACTTTGTTCTCTTTTCCTTTGATGTGCTTAATATCAAAGTCATACTCACAGAGGAATTCCAACCATTTTCTCTGCCTAGCATTCAAAGTTAGTTGATCAAACAAATATATCATACCATTATGGTCTATCCTCAACTCAAACCTCTTTCCCATGAGGTAGTGCCTCCACTTCTTCAAGGAATGCACTATGGCTGCTCCAAATCATGAGTGGCATAGAGCCTTTTATGCTCTTTCAATTTTCTGGATTCAAAACATATCACAAACCCATTATGACTGAGGAATCCACCAAGTCCTTCTTTGCATGCATCTGTGCAAACCAAGAAATCTTCATTTGGATCTGCAATCTCAAAGTTGGAGCACTGGTTAACAACTGCTTCAATTGCTGGAAGCTATTTTCACATTCTGTTGTCCATTGAAACTTCACCCCCTTCCTTTGCAAAGAAGTGATTGGGTGAGAAATTCTTGAAAACCCTACAATGAATCTTCTGTAGTAGCTAGCTAGACCCATGAAGGATCTGACTTCGGTCACATTCTTAGGTGTTTTCCACCCTTTAATGGCCTCAATATTTTCAGGGTCCACTGTTATCCCTTCTTTGGATATGATATGCCCCAAATAGTGAATTCAGTTTTGATCAAATGAGCACTTGCTCAATTTGGCATACAACTAGTGCTCTCTTAACACTTGTAACACCATATTCAAATGATGCTCATGTTCTTATTCTGAATTGGAATATACAAGGATGTTATCCAAAAAGATAATGACAAACTTGTCTAAATATTTGCGGAAAACACCATTCATTAAGCACATGAAAACAACCGGTGCATTTGATAACCCAAATGGCACCACTGTGAATTTGTAATGATTGTACATTCTCATGAAGGCGGTCTTGTTGATGTCTTCATCTCTGATCCTTACTTGACGATATCTTGACCTAAGATCAATCTTTGAGAATATCCTTGCATCCTTTAACTGATCAAAGAGAGCATCGATCCTTGGCAAGGGATACTTGTTCTTTATAGTCACTTTGTTCAATTGTCTGAAATCGATGCACAATATCAATGTCCCATTTTTCTTCTTCAAAAATAAGATTGGGGCACCCCAAGGTGACACACTTGGGTGTATATACCCCTTCTTCAAAATCTCTTGAAGCTGCATTTGCAGTTCCTTCAGCTCTGGTGTACTCATTCTGTAGGGAGTCTTTGATATTGGAGTTGCTCCAGGCATCAAATTTATAGAGAAATCAATATCTTTCTTTGGGGGTAGTCCTGGTATCTCCTTAAACACATCCTCAAAATATTTCAGGACTGCATGATCCTCTAGATTTGGAACCTTATCCTTAGGTGCTTCCTCCATATGAGTTGCAAATATTTGGCAGCCCTTCCTGTAACACTTCTTTAGCTGCATTTTTGAGATCTCTCAGACAGTAACTTCCCTAGGAATTCCTTGGACTGTTCTTGGGTTCCCTTCCTCATCCATGCAAGTAAATGCCTTGTTATGATAGTCTAAGAAGGTATGGTGTTGGTCCAACCAATCCATACCAATTAGATAGTCATATGAACCCAATGGCAGGATGTTCAAATCTGCCTTGGTACTTAGCCCATTCATGTCCACTAGACATGATTTTACCAGCTCAACAATGTTTCTCTTGGCTCATGTAACCAGTTGTACCAACCAATATTTATCATGCTTGCTTCTTGGAAAAAGAAATCTTTCCACAACTTTAGGATCTATGTAACTATGACTAGCTCCCGAGTCTATTAAAATAGTAAAGGCATGGTTATTGATCATACCTTCTACTTCAATCATGTGTGAATGAAACTCTGCTTGCTTGTTGTCTAGGGCTGCATAGATCCTAGGTACACTTCTTCCCATGTCCTCCACTGTTTTTTCTTGTTGTACATTGTGGACAACTCTCACTTTGTCACTTTTGTGAGGACAATCTCTATACTTATGGTCTCTTTTACAGCCCCAACATTGAATGGGTGTCTACCTTGGCCTTTTCTGACCTACCTCAACCATTATGTGATCTCTAAAAGATAGTTTTCCTTGAGGACTATTTCTGAAAAAGGGTGGCTTGTTCCCCTTCTCCCTCTATTCCCTCCTAAACTTTTTCTTGTCCTCCCAAGCCTTCTGGAAAGTAGGATTTCCTTTATGTTGATCATATAAACACTTTGCTCTCCTTATGGTTTCCTCCAAAGTCTTGTGATCATCATATTGGATTTTATCACTGATGAAAGATGGCAGCCCACTCAGGTACCTATGAATCTTCATTGTCTCAACCTTAATGAAGGAGACATACTTCAACTGTTCTAAAAATATCCTTTCATATTCATCAATAGTCATGCTTCCTAGTTTGAGTTCAAAGAACTCTTTCATCTTTTTAGGTATTTCTTCTCAAAATGATTATTGAATTCCTTCCAAGTCACATTTTTCTCTCTGAGGTGTTGCACTTGCACAAGATGATCCCACCACATGGATGCCTTTTCTTTTAGTTGATAGATAGCAATTCTTCCTTCTGCATGGGAATAATAGTTATGCAATTGGAAGTACTTCCTCATTCTTAGCAGTCATGTTTCAACATCTTCATCTTTCTTGTGCTCTCCATCAAAAGTAGGAGGTTTGATATTATTCATTTATCCTTTCAATTCATCCACCCCATACCTTCTATGATGCTTCCTGATAGGGGATGGACTTGAGATACTGTGTGTTCTCTTATGGGAATGATTTTGGGAGTGATGGTGATATCTTCTACCACTCCTTGATCTTCATTTTCCCTCAGGGGTCCCGTGGCTTCTTGATTTGTTGGAGCCACTATCCTCATCCAAATTCTTTTCAATTCTGTCCAAGATTTTCATTAACTTCATATTGAAGTCTTCCTATTGTTCCTTGGCCTTCATAAGCCTATCATTATCAACCTTGTGGCTCTGGACATCTGTCTGCAATTTTCTAAGGGTCTCAGCCAAATTTATGTCTTCCTCCTTTCCTCCTCCATGTCCATTGGAGTTGGTTTCTTCCATACCCAACTGGACGAACATTCATCCCTCTGATTTCATCCTCTTGACTATATACTATTTGTGTATCATCCATCACTTTGCAATCTGTGTTGATTATGATCAGATAGATGTTGATTCTGCAAAAATGTGCAGCCAACAAAACTTTGTCTGGCTAACTATTCTTAATAATTTCATGAAAACATGAACCATTCTAATTCACTAATATATATCAGACTTTTTTTTGCTGATTTCCTAAGAAATTGTCTGTTCAGATCTAATTTATGGGTGAATAGTTATCTTCTACTGTTCAAGACCTTTCCAATGCCTGCTTCCATGCTCAATTCTAAGTTTTGAGCAGGAAGTTATGGATACTTGAACAATTTGTCTTTTCAGTGATGCAATCATGTACCTAGATTCTTCCAACTCAGAGTCGAATTGGCTCTTGGATCCATGTTGGATACCTTATTCAGGTTTATAGGCCTTCCTTACTTTTTTCGGTGTAGGTATGTACAATCAAGAACCTCATGGGCTCTTTCTCTAAGCCACTTTATGTTCTTAAAACAAATTTTCAGGTGCTAGCCCCTTTCTTTGGCCTCCAAATTCATGTGACCATGGGCTATGAACTAGTGCTAACAAATAGGTGCTTATCCTGTGCTTCAGGTCTCCGGGGCTCCATAAATTTTGGGCTTTGGAGGATCTGCCTTCGTTATAATACACTTCCTCTGAACGCCAATTTTTCGAATACTAGGAGGATGTATAGATCGACGATCCTCATTCTTTGTTTAGATCTACGGTGGATAGGAGATATAGGACTCCGGGCTTCAGCGATTTCCAAATAACTTCTCTACAAATCAACCAGAGTGCCAACTCACTGGAGATTCTCTCTCTTGCCTCCATGTGTCATCTCTCGATCAACGGTCGAGATTAATTCCGGCCCTCCGGGAGTTCTCAACTCAAGCAACATGCAACTCAAATCCTCTGGAGTACCACTTCTCTGAACCTTGGGATCTTGCACCATGCATCCTCTGTGATCAATGGTCGAGATGGACTCTGGAAGTCCTCGACCTCAATTGTTTATGGCTTGAATCCTCCAGACCACGGGATCTATTGTCGTGTTTCCTCTCCCGATGAATGGTGAGGATTTACTCCACTCTTAGGAGATTCTGGGGTTTCTCCTTCTGAACGCCGAATTGGCAAACTCCCGGGGTCAACTTAGCACTGCACACCTGAGTGCTACGTGGCAGATTCCAAGAAGTGAACATGTGGCCCAATTTGAGGGGTGACACGTGTCAAGTTCTAACTGGAAAAATCATCCTTTCAAAATCACAAAACACACTGACACGTGGCACGCATCTTGTGTGTCCATGTCACCCTAGGTGACATCACCAATCCACGTCACTTCGATGCTTTGTGACTTTGGAACTTCAGGACTTTGGGACTTTGAGACGTCGGAGATCCGAAAGTTCCTCCAACAGCTTCTCCCCGAACATTGAATGCCGAAACTTCTTAACCTTCCGGGGTCCACATAGTACAGTTGTCATCAATCAAGGTGGTGAGACATGGCCCCACCATTGAGTGACACGTGCCAGGTACCAATCGATACTAAGGGCCTGTCAAAAGTACAAAAACAAGTGACAGGTGGCATACTTGGGGTAGGTCCACGTCACCCTAGGTGACGTCATCATGCCATGTCACTTCGACAAACCGAGGCTTCAGGGATTCCTTCTCATCTACACCTTTCGAAAAATCCTGAACTGTCGACTGTTGACAACTGCTTCCCTTAGTTTCGAGATTTTGGTGATTTCTTCACTGCACAATCTCTAATGGATTTCCCTGAACACTGAACCACCGAACCACTTGGGAAATCCAACGATTCTCCTCCTCTTGAATGATCTACGGTTGAGAGTCATTCTGAGACTTCAGAGGATTTCATTGTTGAACACCCCACAACCCCCAGACTGTTGAACTCAGAACATTTCTTAATCTGAGGACACATGTCCCTGGAAATGGATGGTCAAGATTGGTTCCGAACTTCTGCAGTTTTCTCTGCTTTAGTTTTAAAATGACCGGAGGGGTGGAGTTCGAAGGACTTCTGTGCTTAACCTCCATGAACCTTCCCTAGATTTGACGGTTGTGAGGGGTCTGTCTCTTCCCAAACAAATCCAACAACCCAATTTTAAACTTTGTGGATCAATACCACATCTGTCGTGGTTTATCAAACTGTTATACCTCCTCATCTTCTTAATACAACCAAGTTGTTCCCTCAACGCCCTCCTGTCACTTTGTAATTTTAATTCTCTAAAACGTTTGCTTCAAAAATCACTTATATGGTCCAATTCAGGCTCAGTGTCGAAAACTGGGCTCTGATACCACATTGTAATGTACCCACCCATCCCAGGGTCGGGCATGCTACCAAAAATATCTACTCTATTCAAACTTTGATATATATATATATATATATATATATATAATGCAAATTTAACAGATATAAGCATTCTTCTCATACACAGATTCATGTGGAAGTGACAATAAACACATACATGCAATAAACACATGAAATTTTGATAAACTTCAGTCATGTACTTAAACACAACATGTAAAATTAACATAGAATTGGTAATTATATTTTTATGAGAAGACTACCAACTATGAGCATACCTTCCACGAACCTCCCAACCTTAGACCACACTAATCCAAGCTATCAGTAGTGGGTCACCCCGGAGCTGGGACTAAAATCCACCGAGGGTAAAGGAAATCCTAGGCTAGGTTGAAACTACAAAAAGTTGTACAATGCAACAAGAAGGATTCCCTCCAAGGAGCCTACTTACGCCCACCACTCACAAACTCTTATTCCCCACATGCATGTCCCACCCTGAGAATATACACCTTCATTGTTCCATAGTCCATCGGCTGCTCCACTTCCCTTCCAGGGCTTCAACAACAAGTCGGATTAGGAATTCTTAGAGCTATGTAGTTGTTGTTGGACTCCCTCCAGGAGAAATCACTTTCCCAACAATTTGTCTCACCTGGAGAGAGTTGCTCATAGGCCTAATAACCTGCTTCTTCAACCCACGAGCTTGAAAACCTGCCTCTTCAAAACCACATGCTTGACAACCCGCTTCTTCTATCCAACTCCTAAGTCAAATGGGTAACCACAACAACAAAAATCGGGTAAGTCAGGGTACGGGCTCAACAAAATACTAGTGCATGCAAGTTACATAGGTCACGATGGCAGAGGGTTCAAAAATGGCAGAAAATGGCTGATTGTGTGCCTACTTAGTGCGTGAGGGAATGGGACAAAGGATGGAAAGAATGGTGAGTGAATGCCCACAATGATGGATTTTCCACATAAATATGCATGCATCCAAGTTGACACTTGGCTCTCCAGGAGCTCGTTCCTCTCCACTTGGAGTTTGTTCCTCTCCCCAAAGGAACTTAGGATAATAGGGTTTATTTCCCAAGCCTTAATATTTTAGGAAAATACACTATAATACTCCCTTGGGTTAAGCCCTCAAGCTTAGCCCCTTTTTCCTATCCTCTCATCTCCCTTCCCTTTCCCTTCCTAGTGGAGCTTAGTCCCCCATAACTCTTTCTTCGTGGTTGATCTACATGCAATGATGTATTTTATTAATTATATGCATAATTACATATACAAAAATATGCTCACTAGCCTTAGCATCCAGGCTCTCCGGCCTAATAAACACATAAGCCTCCCAACTTATAATATACTTGGCTCACCATCCTATAAACTTCATTAAACATCATTACAATTCAATAGGAGCTCGATCTTGGGGTATTACAACAGAATGTTGGTGTCTTCGAAGAAAAAGGGGTCTCTACTTTTAAATTCTCGTAGCAATCTCTAGTGTTTCTTCCATTCTATAAAGTCTCCATTATTCATAAACAAGTCAGAACGGTTTGCTCTCTTGATATTAATAAGCAACTGGCCTGAGGTTCTTTGATGATGTGTGTGAGGGCCTTAGTAGAGTTTGTAGAATTGGATTATTTCTTCATTCTCTTAAGGGAACTATATTTAGGGTAAGGCCAATATGGGGCTTGGATCCAACAACTTAGGGAAGTTTAACGTGTTCTTTTCGCTACTCAAATGTGCAACTGAGAGGAATGTGGCATAATTACAGGTTTACGGCAACTCCAAATGGTGTATAGATTGAATGTTAGGCACTATTCATATTGAAAATTCGGATCTTTTGCAAATTGGTTAGCAATTGAAATCCCTTTTGGGCTTACTTAGTCAAAATAGTTTTTTTCATATCTATCGAGAGCTCAACACTCCAACAGATTCTATATCTAAAGAAGCTTCATCACTTAATGACAATTATATGATTATGGAGGAATTTTTTAATGGAGCCTCGATCTCCAAGAGAGAAGGAACTTTTTTCTAAAATGTGTTATTTCTGGTTGTTATTAGCCTAAGCATATATATAATGATTTGATGAATATTTGTCTTAATGGAGTTTTGAATTTCTGTACTAAAGAAGACTATGTTGTCCCTAGTTTTTGGTCCATTTTGGTTCAAGTAGAAAAGGTACTTGTACACATTTTGATTATATAAACAATATGCATTGTGCAAATTTGGATTGTAACTTCTCTCTCTTGGAACAAAAGCTATGTTTTTTTCTCAAAAAAAAAAAACTCAAGGTACAATTAATAGATTATGAAAATATAGTTTTATATTGTAGACAATGTTTTGAGCATGGGCATGTGGCGATTTCTTACTTAAGGGATATGTTCACATGGTATTCTAAGTAGAAATTAGTACATCCACATGGTGGAAAGGCTCCTCATGGATGGTTGACCATTTAAGAAGCCTAATGTCACCTTCAATAAAAACTAAGCATGTATTTTTGGCAAATGTTCATGTAGCTCCTTTAGAAAGGAAGAAAAGTGGAGACATGAGTCAAATAGTTCAAAATTAGAAACAAAAAAAAATCCTTACAAACTTTAGTAGATTGCACAAAGAAATTGGTGACATTTGGGGTTCCAAGAATATCGAAACTTGTAGGTTGGTCTAGAATCAAGAAAAGGAAGGGGAAAAGGGCCAAGGGGGTATGATATTTAGTTAGGTTTTTACGATTTGGTGGTTCTTGTCCAATTCTTCTGTAGCAACCAAAGTAGTATATGGATCTTGATAAATAAATCAGTAGGTAGTCACTTGGATAAGCATAGGAAATGATTCAATCTAAATATCTACTCCTAGATGTAATACCCCATCTTTGATCCTTGGGTTCAAATTATGTAAATATGGTTATCATGTGATTATTTTGACAAGTGTCAAGCTAGGTGGATTCTATTGTGAAGACCTCATAATGTAAATATGTTAATATGACTTGTAAATATTCCAATATAAAAACTTGACTAACGAATGGTCATGGGTTTGAGATGTGGGTAGCTTGGTTATGGTGTTATGTTTGTGTTCCTAAGGTACCACCATGATTTATTATCATGATGCACTTTAGTTTATGTTTAAAGGTTATGAAAAAAATAAACATTATATATAATATAATAACCACCAAATGATCACTAAGGAGCACAAGGGTATCGTCCATGAGAGCAGAAGAAAAATGGAGGTCCATATTAGGTACAAGATTTCCTACCACATGTCCCTTAGAGAACCAACCACTTTTTGAGGGTGTGTTATTTATTATGCAATGCCTTTCTTCCATTTGTGTAAGGAGGGAAGCTTACCAAACTTTGACCACAAGTGTGTTTGAAGTAAAATCCATTACCTTCATGGAAGGATACATGTACCTCATGCAAAAGGAGAAATATATAATCTGTATTTTTGTATGGTGATGCTTCTTCTTCTCCCTTCTATCCTATAAGAAAGTCATATTATAACATGACTATAACCCCTTTTCATGGCTATAACATGCACCATGATTTTGTGGATTGAGAGTTGGTATGCCCTATGGCAAACTAAATGGTTTGGTGGTTGATAAATTATGAAGGTTTATTAATATTGGGAAGATCACATGGCTATAAAATGAGTAAATAGATGGGAGACACATAGAAACCTATTACTCACATGGATTTTCTAATGTCTGAATATAATATGAATTGAATACCACCATACCTAATTTTATTATAGGGCAATCAATAGTGAGATACATCCTAACTTCACTAGAGTACTTGGGGATCATTGATGGATTTTCCAAAGAGAAGGGAAATGTCCAATATGTTTTTGTGGTTGCTTTAGAGGAAAAGGTTTGTGGATTATTGAGCATTGGAGAGGTGCTTGAAGTACCCTGTAATGAAATAATTGGCCTCAGAGTATTTTTGGTTGGAAAGAGGTAGAAATATTGCCAAATAGATTTACTTTTCCCTTATGATCTCATAGCCCTACTCGGGGGTGTCATCTACAGTAGATGTCAATCACTAGGAAGTGAAATGCTCATCTACGATTAGTTTGGTGAACAAAAGTTTGATAAATGATAAGTATTTATTTCTATTTTGTGTGGTTCATCTATGTTGTATTTTTGTCATTCATTTTCCTTGAATTTTATCTCATATTTGAATTATGTGTAGTGGAATGCTTTGAATGGATGGAAATTTTGTTATGAAGCTTGGTTGTAAATTCAAGTTAGGTCCCTTATGATTTATGTGTATGCAATGTAATTTTCTACTTTGTTTGCATATGAAATTTGTGTGTTATTATTAGAGGCCAAACCGATTTACAACTAGGAGATCCATTTGAGTAATTGAGGAAAAAATAGATTTGAGTGCCCCACTAGTGAGGGTGGTTGATCTATAAATTGCCTTCAATATTCAAATGTTCATGTCACCAAATCAGATCTACAATTACAAGGATTACAATGATATCATACTCAACTGCACAACTTTTCTTTTTGCATTTTTAATTATCTAAATAGAAACTAAAATACACCAAATAGATTCCTTAACTATTGTGATGTAATAAAACTATAATATCAAAGACACACACATTGGAACACAAATTTATCCAAGAAACCTGATATAGGAAAATCAACAAGAAATGAAGGATTGTGCCTTTGGTCTTCTTATATTACATCGACTACAATATAGATTACAAAGTTGTGCAATCTTGTTGTGGATATACAAAACAATATGGTTGTTGATATTCCTCTATGATATGATTCTCTATGTCTAATCTATTCGTATCTCCTCCACACTCACTACTCATACTGTGGAACAATAATGACAACCAATGAAAGTGAACTTGTTTCCTTGTTTCCCTCCTCCAACTAGGTTTTTGATAGAACAATTTAGGGTTAGGTTTACGGTTTTGAAACCCTCCAAAAATATCAATGATGTTTTTGTAAGTCTCTAGTGGATTCGATATGTTACTAACTCCATGTCTATGAATTATGGTGAGCTAATGTGGTTGTCACTTGGATCTACAAGAAATTAATTGGATTGTCACCTTACTAGGGGTATAACTTTCACATAAGGCCTCCTTTTAAAGAAAACAAACCACCACTGGAAAGTTGTTGACATGCAGAATGCAATAAACACACCCAAAACCAAGGTCCTTGATGTTAGAAACCCCAAAATTCCACTTCTTTGACCCTAAATAGAGGATTTGTTGTACTAATCCTCAATGTAGTTTTTAGGATCTAACCCAAATTGACCCCCATATGTCCCAAATTCAATATTCCCAATTCTAGAGCATCAATACATTCATATGTAACTATGTAGATCCATTTTGGATTATCCCTCCCCGTTTTGGGAGACTTTGGGTCTCCAAAAGATTTAGTTTGAAGGAGATGTAGGAACAATTTCTTAGTTTTCTATTTGGAGTACCATTTGGCCTTCATCGGTAGATGACCCTTCTATCCCACCCACCAAAGTTCTTGTTGACCCTTGTGGGAATTATGATGTTCTATTGTAGAGTTATGTCCTCTGGTAATTTTTTCTTGTGCATTTAGTGCCATATCTCCTATGCAAGGTAAGACTTTCCCCTCTTCATCCTCATAGAGCATGGAAGGATTGTAGACTTTTAGATTCTCTACATTTACTACTACAAAAAAGTGCATATAAGGTGGAAAACTAAGTCTATAAACATTTTTTCATGCATTTTCCAATCTTTTGAAAGGTCCATGTCTCAAGGCTTTATTGTTATTCCCTAGTCCTTGTAAACTTTCCTTATTAATGTGCAACCAAAAACTATGTTAATAATGCATGGCCTTGTAGTTTTCCCAAGACAAATTCATTTTTTATAGAACCTATAAGTGTATTTTTCAAATCCTATATATGAAATTATCTACATTTAATGTATCACTTGAGGTTGCTACCCCTATATGCAACACCCAATAGGGATGGTGGAAAATATCTAGAACAAATTTAGAAATGGGACTTACTAGTGGAAGTGTTGACAACCTGTTGTGACAGGCACTACAACCCTCACTTTTCCTTCATTCCATTTGCAATTCCCCTTTCGAGAAAATGGAGCCCCTTCTTTTTTATGATTCGAGAGAGCTCTCTGTTGGCTGTTCTCTTTACTTAAATCCTTTTTTGGGAAGTTCTACTTAACTTAATAAGAAACTAGAAAAATAAAGAACTCAAAAAAATCAATTTTTGAACAAGTATGGGAAAATTAGCCAAGTTAGTTTTAACTCCTCTGATGTAAAATTAGCCAAGTTAGTTTTAACTCCTCCGATGTACATCGAAGGAGTTCCCATATTGACCTTTGATAAATTTCCCTATTGCACAAGTTGACATTAACTCCTCTGATTCCCATCGTGAGAGTTTCTTCCAAGTCTGTCGATGCATTTGGAGGACTTTGAGGAAATTTCTCGGATGAACATTGGAGGACTTCCCACTAAGTTATCTGATGTTCATCGGAGAACTTGCTCTCAAGCCCTCCTACCTTAATTGCCCCACCAACCCCACATTTAATACAAAAGAATTCGCAGATCTATATGTACATGAACAATCCACGCTTTTCATTATCCTTCTTAGTCGATGTGAGAAGAGTCTCTTTCGGACCAAGAGCACTCCAAGTCATCACGGTCAAACTCATAGCCTATCATTACCCTCCACATGGAGTTAGGTTAACATGTATGTTTGGGAATTCTTCTTTTTCCTTGACATGGTTAGAGTTTTTCTTCATTTGTTCATACTTCGTTGTTATTTTCCCTTTTCCACGTCGATCCATTGTTTCTCCCACTGCCCTATCCTTATTCCACTCCACAAATAGTGGTTACCAAACACTATTAAATTTCTTGCATACACCCTTACGAAACTTTCACGACCCTACTTTCCATACAGGACCTTTAAATATTTGAGTTCCCCCTTTAGTTGGCCCTAAAAATGACGAGCATTTTGATGAAGCCCCAACCCTAGCATCTTTGCCAAGCACAAGGCACAAAGGTCATTTTCCACTCTCGGTCAGATCCCTAAGTCCATACCAAACCCCTGCCATTTCCACAAGCTTTCATTGGAAATGTTTATGGAAACTCCTTCGATCATATTGGAGGAGTTAACAACTCCTTTGATATGATCGAAGGAGTTCTAAGAAACTTCCTCGACAATTCATCCCTTGCTTGGACCACTTGATAGTAACTCCTTCGATTATGTTGAAGCAGTTCCTGTTAACTCCTCCGATATGATCATAAGAGTTCAAAGTAACTATGTCGATTATCTTTTTGCTTCTGGAACTCAAGACACAACTCATCTGATGTGTTATCATAGAAGTTAGAGTTAAATCCTTCAATTTGCATCAGAGGAGTTGTTCTTAACTCTGTCGATTAGAAATAATTCAAACAACTTCTCATGTGACTCATAAACCTTATCACGAACTTCTCTGATTTGCATCATAGGAGTTAATCCTTCAACCTCCATTTTTTTTCCTTTTAAGCACACTTTTCACCAGTTCCTCCTTAAATTTCCACCAGGTTTCTCAAGCATGTATGCCATCATCTTAATATCCTCATATGATGACTCCATGCCCAGTGATGACACTAATTATTCTTCTGGTAATTCAAATTCTTTAGTCACATTCAATTGTATGTTATATTCTAATATATGTGCTAAACTCATCTTTCATTGCAGGTTCAAGTATGTCACCTCGAAAGAAAACAACAAGAAAGGCATGTAGATCCAAGGCCTTCGATAGTGGCCAGCAAGCAGAAGGTGAGCTAGAAATCATCGAAGACACATATGATGATACATTAGGACTACTGGAAAAGTACTGAGAAACATTGAAATGGAGAGAAATTTACCATATTTTCAAAAAATACAATTTCTCCACCGAAGCTGAAAATCTAGATGAACAATTATTCAAGAATATCAGGAAATCAAACATCTTCAAAGTAGAAACACACCTAGTAGTATTCCTCTGTGTGAATGCCATCACATGGATCCTAAAGAACATAGATGTAAACAACAAATATGTCTACAATGCAAGGAAAGACCCCATAGCATCATACAAACAAGAGTATTTGGAAAGTGTTATCGTATTGAGAAAGGAAGCAAGAGGATAGATAACAAGATCCTTAGTGAGTTCGAGTACACGCCAAAGGACCTATTCCCCAAATGGTACATGTAAGACTAGCAATTCAAGTACAGACCTAAAGATATCCCACAAGCTCCTTCAGAAGACCCTACCAATACTTAGTAGCCATGTTGTGCAGATTATATGGGGAACCTGACGCATCACAATTCTCCCTATCTTACATGCCTTTGATATACTATTGTGAAGATGAGGGAGCATCGTTCAATTGGGAAGACGTCTTGTCTGAGAATATCACAGTGGCTATCTCCACGGTAAAGGGATCCCAACTTAGAACGTTTCCAATCTTCCATATGTCATCATACTTGTTGGACATCATGTGCACAACTCACAAATACACTAGGATGGGGTGGAGTTGGTAGCCATTTGACCCAACAATTCATGTGTACTGTAAAGTGCTATGGGAGTACAAGTACTGCATGGAATACCAAAGAATATGTGAGCACTTTATGGCCCCACTATACGAGTTCATTTTTAGCACCACTCCCCCATGCATGACTGACAAAGACATAGAGGTCATAAGGAGAATTGGGGACTGGTATCTCATGGAGCACAACACTTATATAAGGGTATATGGGGAAATGAAACCATCCCATCTACTTCCCCGGTTTGTGCCCGACAAAATCATACTCCAAGAAGTGGCATACTAGACTATCATACATGGAGTTGGAGGAATGTTATACCGATTGAAGAAAGAAATTTGGCATCCACTGTCCTTGTATGTTGGAAATTACTTCTTTGAAAATACTAAGCAGGTCCAAGCAGAGGTAAATACCATGTTTTCCTATAACTTTGGGGAAGAGCAATACATGATACATGAGCCCAAGAATATTGTGAGAGAGCATTTCAACATGATTGGTATGCCTTGTGAATATACCACAGATCTTTGGGAAGATGAAGAAGTGCACCAGAACACTCGGACGTATCATGAAGTCATTTTCAACATGTGTGGCCAGCCAAGAGGGAGGATTACAGATGAGGAAAATGCTAGGGAAGAGGCCAAGGGTAAGGGAAAGGAAGCTGAACAATATCCTCATACATCTACCTTGATAAAATCAGTTTAAATAGAAGAGGTGGAAGAGGTACATGATGATAAAAAGAGGAGAGATGAGGAGAAAGTCATGAAAAAGAAAAATGGCACTGGGAAGAAGAAATGGAAGATTGATGCAGAAAAATACAAATCCAAGGCCGAGGCAGAGGAAAAGGATTCAATAGAGTGAGAGGTCAAACAAAAAGAGCAAGCATAAATGGAAGCAATGACAAAAGTAGCAACAAAACAAGTAGAAAAGACAGGTAAAGAGGCAGTCGACAAAGTTGTTAAGGAAGAGAGACAACGAAAGGACGTAGAAGACAGAGAGGGTGACAACACCCAATGGAAAAAGATATCCCAAAAGTATCAACTACAGGAAAAAAAACAAATATATCAGGAAACAATTTAAGGCTTGGGATCTGGGAGCCATTCCAACCAAGCGAGGTACTTGACTTAAGGAGCTCCACCTATGAAAACAAGATAGGAAAAATTGTGCAAAACATGTGAAGAAAGTGTTGGTAACAGAAGGAATTCCTATCTCAGTTGTCACGCATGATCATGTGATGAGATATGTAAGGGAAAATCCCATAGCTACAACTACAGTCGGCTTCACATTTATGAATGCCAATGTAGACAACATTCTGAGACTGTGCCAACATAATGAAGAGAAAGAAGCAAAGATCAAGGAGCTAGAAGAAAAGCTTCAGCAAGTCAAGATTGATGAAAGAAGCCTTCAAAGGTTCATGGTTAGTGATGAAAAGGTCAGAAGTGAGCTAGAGGAAGCCATCATAGACATGTATGCTCACCTGCACCTCTTTCAAGATGCAACTACGATAATCATTGAGCGGAATAACCAAATGCATACAAATTTGACACAATACAAAATATCCCATAAGGCATTGACGACATCGACAGATGGATTGTTGAAAATCTCGATGCACCTCCAGAATTATAGAGACCATCAAAAGAAGACATAAAAACAGACCTGTATGTGCTTGACCATTGTCAACATGTGGGGTATAAATTCGATAGGGAGGTTAATAAATCACTGGAAATATGCTCAAGGATACACAAAGTTGCACAAGAATTGATCAATAGCAGCAAACTACCAAAGCTAGACGAGCTCAGAAAAATCTTGTGAAAGAGGAGTTGGTGGACAGGGTGCATGACATCACAAATCAAAGGAGAGTAGCAGTTGAAGCAACCACTACCATCACCATTGACCTCATAGATTAGCCCTTGCTACAACCGGTAAAACTCCATACCGTGATACAAGCTTTCATGACCACACTAGGAAAAGAAATGAGCACCTTGGAAGATATTATGGCCATGAACAATGCAGCTTTGGAGCAACTAGTTTACAGAAGAATCATATCCATGTTCGACCAACTAGAAATCTGTATGGCATACATCAGAGACAAAACTTGTGAATAAAGACAAAATAGTGGTTTAATGATGACAACACATGTTTTGTATTTTGTCTTTTTCTCAACCAACTTCAATTTTGTCCTTATTATACACTTGTCATTAGGAATAGGAAGTTGAACCATTTTTGTAACTGCTTCTTCAAGAAGAAGGTGAAGAGTCACTTAGGATTTACTTAAAAAATTGTATAAAGTAGAGTGGAGACCCTTTTGGAAGGGGATTTTGACTCTTCAAACATTGTTCATTTCTGAACTATTTTGGGAACACAATGTCAACTAAAATTGAATATTTTTTCTTTGGAGTTTTCATGTATTATTGTTGAAACTGCTAATAAGGAGAATCCCTCAGGGGCAACTTTTGGAGAAGGAATTATTTTGTGTGACACAATCTAAGCGGTGAATTATTTCAAGTGAAGATGAATGTTGTTCATATGGATAGTAAGAATGATAGTTTGTTTATGGATTAACTCTTATGCAATTTATGATATTCTACAGTTTTAAGTGTTTCTTCGAATATCTTCGTGCCTTGAGATTTATGAGTTGTTAATGTGTGCAATTTTATAATTTGGACTAATCTGGTTATGTTTATTTGTACAAGCTTGCTTCTGATTCCGCTCTTCTATTCCAACTATCTATTTAGGATTTTATGCAGGATTCGGTTTCATTTTTCAACTCATCGATTGCTTTAGTGTGCTCCTAACTAGGATAGGTTAGAGTAGATTAGTAATAGATTTATTTTCATTTCATACATAGTGTTCATCTACATATTTTCATTGCATATCCACTCATCATCCTTTCCCATTAGTAAATCAGTCCATAACTGGCCAAAACCCCCAAAACAGTATCAATGGTAGCCATGCCAAATTCTGGACGAGACTCCTAATCCAATCGATGCATATTCTAGTTGGGATCGTGGACCAGGGAGTACCCCTTATTGTTGTCAGGCGAATTTGGACCCATCAAGAGAATGGGCACTAGAAGGAGGGCCATATTTTATGGCTTATATAAACGATTTACACAACAGAAATCCGTCTTCAGGAAATAATCCCAATCCTTCTTTGTTTCCTCAAATCAAATATGAACAAGAAGTTACCCACGAATATTCAAGGCCTAATTTTAGAAGTTCCTCTGGAAGCTCGAAAGCATGCTCTGAGACTTGGTTTCGCATACCGCAAGAAGATCTCTCTAAAACCCATAGGATTACACATGCTTACACAAAGCTGCTTGGTAAGTTAGCAACAACCTCCGAGCTTCCTAGGAGGAAATAAATCTGTGTAGAAAGGCCTAAGACAGATCCTAATTTTTACGTAGACTCCATAGACAACCTCATTGAAACTTCCCTACAAGAAGTTATGGGACCCTTGAGTCGAGCTGAACGTTTCCTTGTCAAACCCGAGGAAGAAGTCGAAGGTGAACACCCAAAAATAACTTTAGAAATAATAATGGAGGGGGAAAGAACATTAGAGAAGTTATACCTCATTTGAGGGCCCAAGGTGCTCTGAATTTGGCAGGACCGTTACATGAAATGCCAAGAAAATATGATAAAGTCCTTCCAAAATTCGGTCGAGATAACTCTGGTTCATGAGAAGACCATTTAAATAACTTTTTCCTAGCCACTCACCTACTAAATGTCCAACATGAAGACGTGGTTTGTAGGTTTTTCCCTTGTACTTTTTCAGGAAAAGCATCTACTTTGTATTTTAGCCTACCATCCAGTTCTATAACTGAGTGGGATGATTTTGAAAGGTTGTTTATCAAAAAATTTGGGGAGAGGAAAATGACTCCATCTCTACACAAAGAGTTAGGAGCCATCAAGATGGACAATAAAGAGAAGGTAAAATATTTTAACCAAAGGTTTCTCAATGTCCTAATCAAATTTCCCCATGACGTAGCTCCTGATCAATCCTTGGAAATTGAATATTATACGATAGTGTTAACTCCTTCCATATGGATGTTTGTCAAAATGGATAACACGAACACTTTGGCACTTAACTTTGTTGAAGCTAAAACAATAGAAAGATAACTCTCTTCCTATAAACATCATTCGCATAACAAGGAAACCAAAACGGTTGGGAAAAAACCTTTGTTATTAACTAAACCACCTGAAAAGGAACCAAAGAATATCGATAATGTGGTTAAATTAGTAAAGAAATTGTCTAACAAAGTGGCAGATCTTAAAAATAATGTTGGTGAAGGATCGTCCAAACGTCAAACATTTCGGCTATTCTTTAAGAGACAAGATAGTCTGCCAAATCCACCCGAACCACCTCATATGGCATTTAACCTAGATAGTTTCAACAATGATATTTTTTGCCCTTATCACCAACAGAACCACCCAGAATGAACTTGCCCTCAGTGGGTCAACTCCATGACCTTAGTGATAAATCATTTGTTAGATCAATAGAGCCTAAACGATGAAATCCCCGCACAAGCTCCCACTGACACTACTGAAGAGATTCCCCCAGAATCTGCCATGTCTTTTTGGGACTGGTGTCCAGAATCAGATGATGAACATATTGAAGACGTTTTTGTCAAAGATGCACAAGTTATCAAGGTCGTTGCACAAAGAAATCACAATTTACACAACAAAGGTCTAGTTCCTAACACTCCTTCCCCCAAAGAGAAGAAGATTCCTCTCGGGGAAATCACCCCTACCCTTGCTCCTCCAAAACCAAATGGCACAACTCAAGGGAAAATCAATAGAAAAACAAGCAAAGTTGCCCCAACTAACATAGATAAACCCAGTACGTCTGCCTCAACTGGGAATAACACCATGCTTAACATGGTACCAAACAACGACAAAACATGTGAGCCAAAATTTAATCAAACAATAAACGACTCCAACACACGTGCCCTTGACTACAATGTGATAGAAAACATGAATAAAATGAAATCAAATATTTCCATGTTTGATATATGTTCTTTACAGCAACAACGTTGTTGACGATTTAAAACGTCAACGTAATTTCGCCCGCAAAGTGTTTCTAAAGCCTATTATTATATAAGACTAAATAATGCTAGTAGGTGGGACCCCCTTGAACTTTTGGAGAGAAAATCTGTTCATTTTTTATGTTATGATGATGTGCTGCAGAGGTTTACATGGTTGATGTTGATGTCGTTGTTATTGATATGAGTTGAGCTTTTGTGATGTTGTCCCTTCACGTGACTACAAAATGTTATTCATTAATGGTGATTGTTCCTATTGCACCTGCATAACAAACATGTTAGTAAAATTACATGAAGGGCAGTTTTGAAGAAGACAAACTATTACAATGAGTGCAAAGGGACTTGGTTCTGCAATACTACACTCATAAAATATTTGTTGATTATTGTTAAACCCTAGCTAACAAGGAAATGACTATGAAATTGTGTTAAATTACATGGCACATTTGGCAAGGTGATAATGCAATGGTTATGCATTGGTTAATGGAATCAGTAACTTATATATATATGTTATGAACGTCGGCGGCTCATGGAAGTAATGGCTTTGCAATTTTATATAGTCTATATGTATGGTGATTATGCTATGGTTCAGGTTGATGTTGATCATGCTATTGGTGATGATTCTATACATGATCTCTTAGATTGTATAGTGGTCAAGCGATTTATTTGAGTTATATTGGGAATATGAATATGGGTGGTGCATTTGGCAAAGTAATAATGAGGATGGCTGAATTGTTATATGGAACTGGGATTATGTTATGGTTTAAATGTGTTGATATTCTCGATGCATGGGTTGATTAATGGTGTTAATGGGGGGCTCGTTGGCATGTACTGTTGAGTAAATGAGGTGTGGGTGGAGGCGACGTGCATTTACTGCACATCACCTTTACCCTTCCCGTTGGCCACCACCCTAGTCGGACTATTGTTTGATCTTGTTGTTGTGTTCACGCTCTGGATTTTTAGCAGGGTGAAACCACTCGACCACCTCTCGTCTTAAGGATTTCGATTAACAGGTATGTCTCTTTTGGCCATTGTTGGCTTCACTCTGGTTATGAAATGATTTTGGATCAATTGTGTGGGTGTGTGTTTGTCGTGAGTGTTGCAAATGTGTGGAATTTTGGTTTTGAATGGAAAATGGATGGTTCTACCGTAATATTTTTAAGTTCATCGAAATGGTTAGTCTTCTTGGGTGATAATTCTTTGTTACCACTGCGTTTTGGTTGAAGTGTTTTGTTTATATCATGGATGGATGGTTGCCTTCATGATTCTTGGGTTTAACTAGAGCCTTGTTTTCCTGTTTCGGCCCTATCAAGGAACTGTCTCCC
>WSFP011345956.1:0-36228 GCA_009831015.1 Picea engelmannii | reverse complement strand
ACATGACAAGAACTATCCATCTAGGATATTTTCCCTAACAAATTCACTTTCCTTCATCTCATTATTCCACAATTAAGCATGGGTTCTCTTACTCCACAAAGCATCTTCCCATGAGGGATTTCACCATACGGAGACCACTTTGGAGTTCATCCATATTTACTTCTTATCAACCATGAAAAAACAATAATGAGACATATTTAAATCAAACACTATTGGGTCCATTACCCAAACCTTTTTGTTACGGGTCTTTCTTCAAGGGTTGACATCAATGACAACCAACCTTAATCAACATGTTTCTCTCAATCCTAATTTTTTATTTTTTCATTTGGTGAGGGTAAATTGTTAGGGTTCATAGTCTCCAACCATGGTATGAAAATTGAAGCCAAAAAGTTTGAAACTATTTCCAATATTCCTCCCCACCACAACAAAAAATCCATGCAATCCTTCTTAAGAAGAACATTTTTTTTTAGATTATTTGTTTGTAGCTTTGCACGAACGATAAAACCCCTGCAAGACATGATAAATAAAAATGCAGAATTCAAATGGGGATATGAAAAAGGAATATTTTGATAAAATTAAAGTAGAAATAGTGCAATATACTACTCATTTAATCCCATATTTCATTTGAGAGTTCATTCTCTATACTTTTTCATCTGAAATTGCATTTTCAATAGTTCTAAGACAGAAGAACCACAAAGGTGATGAATTCCCTATGGATTTTATGAGTTCTAGCTTGCAACGAGTTGAATTAAACTAACCAGAAGTGGACAAGTAAGACTATGTTGTATTCAAAGTTGTAAAACACTTCAGGATGGTCTTGTTCAAATCAAAGACAAAGGTGATTGTCCCTTATCCCGCTGTCAGGAATCTCTTGGTACAAAAGGACCTTGGAGAAAAAATATCTAATTGGATAACAAATTTAAAAGAATATGATCTGGATTTTAATCCTGTCAAGATTTTCAAAGGTAAAGGATTATGTAAATTGGTTGTTGAATCAATGAGCGATGAGGTACAAGAAGATGCATTGTATCATGATCAAAAAAAATTGAAAAATAAGTTTTCTACATCCTTATTAACTCTAACCAATGATATTATGAAATGAAATATTATTTGACACATGGTACAACCCCATATTATTTAGATCCCAAGAATAACATAGCCCTTAGACTCAAATCAACTCAGTATTATCTCATCCAGGGAATGTTATGCATAAGAAATCATGATGGTATTTGTTTGAGATGTATTGAGAAAAGGGATGTTGAAAAGGTATTATCTAAACTGCATGATGGACCAACTGGTGGACACTTTGGTTGAGACACAACTACTCAAAAAATCCTTAGAGATGGTATTACTACCCCACTTTGTCCAAATATTCTCAGACATATGTAAGGAAGTGCCATGAATTCTAGAAGTCATTTGGGAGAGAAAAGAAAGTTGCATTCCCCCTAGAACATGTCATTATTGAATTCAAACTCCAACAATGGGTTCTGGATGCGATCGGGGAAATCAATCCCAACTCTTCCCAACTGCACAAGTACATCTTAACAACTACTGATTATTTCACTAGATGGAGTGAAGAAATCCCCTTCAATAACATCAATGAGAATTAGGTGACATCATTCCTTGAATCTCATATTATCACCAGGTTTGGAATTACTAAATAATTAGTCTTTGATGATTGAAAATACATTTCTTCTCTGAATTAAATAAATATTCTATTGAATGAAACATTAATGTCAAATAATCAACAAATTACTATGCATGGGGGAATGGGTTGGCAGAGTCAACTAATAAAAACCTCATTAAAATCCTCAAGAATATTTTTAATGATCATCAAAGGAATTTCCATATATCCCTACAGAACGCCCTTTGGGATGATATAGTAACTCCCAATTCATCTATCAATAATTCTCCCTTCTTTCTAGTCTACGCACAAGAAACCACATTGCCTACTCAAAATTTTGTACCCTCATTACAACTTGCTCAATATGTCCAAGACCAATATTTCCAAGTAATGCAAGATATATTAAACATGATACTAAAAACAGAGGAAGGGAGGGAAAAATCCAAAATGAACCTAATACACCATCAAGAAATAATCAAAAAATTGTTTGACAAGTCAGCTATGAGAAACAAATATTTTTAGGAGGGAGATCTCATTCTCAAATGGGACAATGATAATGAACTGAAAGGAAAAGACACAAAATTTCAGAAGTTATGGTTAGAACCTTATCTGGTTCACTAAAAAATAGGGCATGGAACTTTCAGACTTAAAAAATTTGAGGGAGATCAGGAGGAGCTCCATGTCAATGACAAAATCCTCAAAAGATACTTCTCCTAATCACCTATGGTGATATAGATTTATACATAGTAGATTTCCTATCTTTCCCTTTCCTTTTTCTGAAAGTCTTTACTTCAGTCAACCTTCTTCGTTATTTTTATCATGTATTTTCCTTTGTTTGAACTTTCCTTGTGTATTTTTCAGTCTCGAATAACTTCTTGTTGACCTTTCCAAATCAATCTTCCCCTTTCACAAGAAATACCCAAGGTTGTATGGTCAGATGAACATGTTTCCTTGTCAATGCCTTTTCATGTTGAAGTAACCAAACTACCTCATGATCAAATGTTTATCTAGATGACTGATAGTCGTACCGGAAAAAGGAACCCGTTCACCTATGTTAAGAGAAAGATTTGAACCAACAAACTCAATGTATTTAGGAAGTTCACAACATTTATCATAAATCATGTGACCACTATCATGGAATGCATATGTTTTACATATAAAATGAAAGGTCCTTGATTAAGGTGTCTCCTACATAATTCTAGTGATACTCCTTTGAATATACCTCAATCTATCAATCTAAATATGGCTATGATTCATGTTTATGCACCCATGAGGATAAATATCCAACCTATACTAGTATATCAAAGTAACTCTCGCATCACCCCATGTCCTATTCACCCATATTTCAAGAGAAATACATAAATTACATATCTATAAGGTGAATGGAAAAAAGATAAATATTCAGGAAGTTGAAAGCAGTATTAACAGTGTGGGAAGTACAAGTAAACTCGTCGAGGCTATGGAAGCTTGTTGGCAGTGAGACCATGCTTGTATGATTCCAAGGAAACTTCATTGGGGCTATGGACACTCACTTGCAGTGAAGCAATGCTAGAAAGAGAGATGAGGAAAACACTTCCATCTATAAAAAAATGAGAATCACTCCTCTGTGGTTTCCAATCCCATGTAATCCCTGTGAATGTGAATAAAGTAGAATATGATCCCATTAATTTTCACAAGAATTATGTTGAAGATCATTTACAACATGTCACTTTCCTACCTTCCTCTCAGATTAGATGATGTTGGGTCTATAATATATGCAATGTTAAAACATTGTTTCAATACAAATTTGTAAACTAATTTGGTTGAATTCATTTTATTTTGGGATTAGAGATAATTGGTTCTTCCGAGTAAGTTGCCATTTGTTGTGGCTCACCCCCACAAAAACCCATTTTTGGAGAAAATGGGTTCCCCCCGTTCTAAATTTTTTACAAGGCACTACATTTATACTTTGTTGAAAAATTGTTTTCATAAAGACATTATTCTACTTCTTATAAAGTCTACAAACATGTTCTCTTTTGGAAATTCAATCAGTCACGGTCAAACTATGGTCGCCTCTGCTACACCAATCAACCCTCTTTCCTGAGATTTCGCTGTCTCATACACTCGTTGTAGGCCCCCCAAAACTTGTTTGCATAACCTTCTTGATAAATCCCACTCATGCACTTTTTATCCTAAGTTTGGACATGAACAGAAAGACTCTCATACTGATTAAATTCTGAAAGAAACCTTTCCAATGGACACATTAGAAAGTGTTATTTCAGAATCATCTTCATCAAAAAATTTCCCCTCATGCACAATTCAAGACTTTGATCCTCACACTTTGATAACCTGGGAATACATAGTTCCCTATGTGTCCCACGTGGTAACCAATATATGGAAAAATATGAAACCAACATGTAATTAGCACCACCATGTCAATGCCTCTACTTTGACCATGACCTTGTGATGTGGCATGTTAGGATTGGCTATCCCATGTTTTCCAGATCCTTATTCTACTTACTTTCCTTCATATATATTAAATAAATCATTCCTTCGATACCATCTCCATCAGAGTTTCAAATTTATCTTAACTTGGTGGAATATAAAACATAAAGTTCGATGTCGTCACACAAGGTGGTGCACGAGCATCATTGTTGTCATTTAATGAGGAAAGGTGGGGGATGAGTCAACATCCAACATAATGCACTTTAATTGTTTTGAATTCCAAGGAGGGCAAATCACTTTAAATTTTCAAGATTTGTAATTAAAGATCCCATGAGATCTTAAATCTAGAGACATTGTATGTTCTCCAGGTGATTGTAATTTCCTTTAATGCTTGTATGATTGTACATATTTTGAGCGTCGACTCATATCTGCATTGTAATTATTCATTTATTGTAATAATCCTAGTGGCATAATTCTTTTAATAATGATATGAAATCACTATAATAGTCTAGAGAGAAGGATCGAGAATCCCCTTCATGTATAAATCAATGTAATCTATGCCCAAAAGAGGTTGGAAGAAGAAGCTAAAAACTACAGAAGGTTGTTGAAATCCTTGTAAATATTTGTTGAAGGATTATAGAAGAGGAGAATTGCTTTCTATTTCTGAGATTGTTTATCTTTGAGTAATTGGGTAAATGTTATGTTATTTATCTTTTTTTTTATGTGTGTGCATCTGAATTGTTGGTTGAATGAATCATTAATTTTAATATAAGTTTCAATTGTTTCTCTTTTGAAATCTCGATGCAAGGAGTGCACTGTTCCCATGAAAGGACTATGGAGTCTGAACCGTCTATAGTATCAAATATCTAAGGAGAGACAGTGTAATTTTACACAAAGCGATCGCAAGGAGTGTGCCTATATTCAAAAGAGTATAAAATCTCACAGGGTAGACCAACGCAAGAAGTGCACACAATCAACACTTTGTTAAGTGTTGATAACACTTATAGGAGAGATACCGCAAGGAGTGCGCAGGTGAATTTTTAAATTTCCAATATCATAGGAGAGATAGCACAAGAAGTGCGTAGGTGACTTATTTTAAGTCCCAATATCAGGAGGGAAGCACAAAGTGCATGCAAGTGTTCGAGTCATTTAAGTTAAAAATCTCAAGCAGGAATAGCGAGAGTAAATCCTCAAGAGTAGGAATCCATTTTTTATTTAAGATCAAGTGAACAAGATATGTTTAGGAGATATAAAAATCCTTCATAGTCATTGGATGAAAGAGAAGGAGAATGGTTGTTAAAACCCCAAGTACTTCAAAATTCATTGCTCCAACAATTTTTAAGCTGTTGGTGTAAGTGAGGAAGAATTCTTGAAGCTACGAATTCCTGGAGTGAATATATGCCATAGATCATTGGGATAGTGCGAGTAGTTGGATCCCTGAGTGGTTTGGAAATTCAACAGTCCATGGTACATTAGTTGTTGTTGGAAGGAGTAGATAATTCCCTGAATTCTTGAAGTCTAGAGTAAATCCTGACTGTTCGTTGTCGGTTACATGTGGACCATAGATCTCCACCATTAGCCAATTTTGTGTTCACGATTTCAGGATTTTGGTGGTGATTAGGATCAAGGAACCCCGAAGCCTAGAGTACCGAAGTTGATCACAGTCATTGGATGTAAGAAGAGTGTGGATCATTGATCCCTAAACTCTTTGGGAGTTTTCCAATTTAGCTATTCAGGAGAAGTTGTTGGTTTAAGTTGGAAAAGTCTTGAATCCCATAGTCCAAATTGAACACAGACCATTGATCCGAGGAAAACACCAACCGCTAGATTGGTGAATTTTGACCCTTCTCTATTTTATAGGATTTTGGGTGAGGAGTATTTTTTTTGTAAATCCTCTGAAGCACTAAAGTTCCGGAGCTCCAAATAACACCTTTTGGTTAGCATCCGGTCTTAGCATGAGGTCACATCAGGTCCCACCAGGAAAAAGGGGCCAGCTCCTGTGGTTTCAATTCTAAGGAGAAAAGGGCTTAGACTAAGTGCCCACCGGCTTTGTGTGGACCTGCACAAGAAAAGTAAAGGCCTATGGTAAAACTTCTAAGGGTTCTATGAGTACTAGAGAGCTAATTCATCTCCTATAAAATTTGATCCTAGAATGGGAGGTCGTGCAAGACCTGGGGGGGGTTTGTATCAAGTGGTATCATAGTAGAGCCTATGTTTACAGATAATAGGAATATAAGGAGAATATTAGAACTTGATTTTTGTAACAGAGACTGAACAAAATTTATGTCTGGTACCATCAAGTGGTATCAGATCAGGAATAATCTCTATGAGGAGAAATATTTAGAGTCATACTGCCAAGGAGACACAGGGAGAGACTTGTAGTCAATGCAGAAATGGAGGAGGAAATTATACAACTTCATGCAAGGTTGGATTCCATGGAAATAGAACAAAGGAGAGAACTAGAAGCTATTGATGTAAGTGAAGTTGAAAGTGAATATATAGAAGAAGAAGAAGTTGTAAGAGAACAAGCACTAGAGGAGCGATTGTTGAGAGCTATTGTCATGCTGGGAACCTGAGAAAAGATGGAAGTAATGATGTATGAAGGTAATATGAATGTAGAAGAATTGATTGATTGGATAAGTGCTTTAGACAAGTACTTTGACTATGAGGATATTGATGATGAAAATAAAGTAAAGCATGTGGTGACTAGATTGAAGGGACATGCATCTTTATGGTGGGACGAGCTGCAAGCTGACAGAAGGAGAAAAGTTAAGTCCAAGATAAATATTTGGGATAGAATGGTAGCTAATCTTAAGGATAAATTCATACATAAGGATTATCAGCTGAACCTATTCAGAAGGTTGCAAAATCTGAGACATAAAATGTTTTCAGTGAATAAATATACTGAATAATTTTATAAGTTGAATATAAGCTCAGGAGATAGGGAGAATGATGAGAAAACATTGCTAGGTATATTAATGGATTGAGGTATGAAATATAGGATGATATTAGCATGATAACTATGAGGACCGTAGAAGATTATTATCAGGTATCCCTGAAAGAAAAATAAAATTGGCAAGGAAGCAGAGTCAGAGGAATAGGGGGAAGAATCCTAACACAGGAAGAGGAACCACCAGAGAGAAGTTCCAAAGATTCAGGGTACAAGCTGGGGGATTTAATAATTAGACATATATAGGAGGAAGTTCTATAGGAGGATAATCTAGAGGAAAGAATCCTTTTGAAATAGGTAGAGGAAGAGGTAAGGGAGGATAAGTGAAGTGTTATGCTTGTGGGAAAATAGGGCACATGTATTGGGAATGTCCTGAAAATAAGAATGCATGAGTTGGAGAATTTCACATTTCTGAGGCACAACAAAGGAATGTGGAGAAAATTATGAAATAAGAAGCAACAGAAGAATGAATATCGCTCATGATGAGGAAAGATCTCATAAAGCTAGAAAAATAGGTACAAGAACCAATCTAGAGGAACAATTTATGCAGAACTGCTTGCAAGACTAGAGAGAGAGTATGCAAGGTGATCATAAATAGTGGGAGAACTGACAACTTAGTATCCAAGAAGATGGCTGAAAATATAAATTTGGATACAACAACACATCGGAGTTCATACATAGTGTCCTGGTTGCAAAAAGTACATCAAGTCATGGTAATTAAATAGTGTAAAGTTGAATTTAAAATTGGTAGTTATAAAGATGAAGTTTTATGTGATGTTATGCCCATGGATGTTTGTCATGTTCTATTGGGGACACCTTTTCAATACAACAGGAATATCATACATGATGGGAGGAAGAATACTTATATCCTTGAGAAAAATGGGTGTAAACATATGTTATTTCCATTACAAGATAAGGGATTCAAAGAGGAGGCTAGTCCTAGTATACTTCTCATGAGTGGGAAGGATCTATTGAAAGAAGTCAAGAAAGATCAGGAAATGCAGTTTGTTGTTATAGGTAAAACGAGAGTCATCTATACAAACAGTTCTATGAATGATTTTCCTATGAAAGTTAAGGAGTTATTGGATGAGTTTTTTGACATTGTGGTGGATGAGTTACTTCATACTTTACCACACATTAGGAGTATCAGTCACCATATTGACCTTATTCCAGGAGCAAGTTTATCAATCAAAGAAGCATATATATTAACCCCTAAGGAGAATGAAGAGGTCAAGGAGAAGATCCAATAGTTGTTGGATAAAGGTATGATTAGAGAAAGATTTAGCCCATCTGTAGTACCAACTGAGTTGAGTCCAACGAAGGGTGGAGGTTGGAGAATATGCACAGATTCTGAAGCCATCAAGAAGATAACCATCATGTATATATTTTGTTTACCCAAAATGGATTATTTAATGAATTGTTTGAGTCGATCTAGTTATTTTTCCAAGATAGACTTGAAGAGAGGTTATCATCAGATAAAAATGAGAGAGGGAGATGAATGGAAAACAAAATTAAAAAAAAAATGAAGGACTGTATCAGTGGCTTGTTATGTAATTTGGATTAGAAAATGCTCCAAGTATGTTCATGAGGTTAATGAATGAAGTTCTCATATATTTTATTGGGAAGTTTTTGATCATTTATTTAGATGATATTCTGTTTTTTATTAAGATTGATGAGGATCATTTAAGACACTTGAAGATGGTGTTGAGAAGGTTGCAGGAAGAAAAATTGTTCGTGAATTTAAAGAAATGTTCTTTTATGAAGACATAACTTGTGTATTTGGGATTTGTAATCTCTTTAAATGAATTGAAAATGGATCCAGACAAGTGATGGCTATAAGAGAGTGGCCTTCTCCAGGAAGTGTTATTTAAGAAAGAATTTTTCATGGGTTAGCGATATTTTACAGAAATTTCATTAGGAATTTCAACAGTATTTGCACACCCATACTAGATACTATAAAGAAGGAACATGAATCTTTTGACTAGAAAAAATAAGATGAGAAATGATTTAGAGTGTTGAAAGAAAAGATAACAAAACAACCTATCTTAATTCTTCCATACTTTAAGAAGACTTTCCAAGTCAAATGTGATGTAAGTGGAGTGGTCATTCATGTAGTTTTAAGTGAAGATGATAATCCTTTTGCTTTTTTCAGTGTGAAGATGAATGATGCTAAAAATAAGTATTCAACGTATGACGATGAATTTTATGTTGTAATTCAATATTTGAAAAAGTGTACATTATCTTATGCCAAAGGATTTTATTTTTTATACTGACAATCATGCTTTGTAACTCATAACTAGACAAGAGAAATTGAACTAGAGGCATGCCAAATGAATAGAATTCATTCATAACTTTACTTTTGTCATTAAGAATATTAGTAGGAGTGATAAAAAAGTTGTATATTCTTTGAGGAAGAGATGTCTAATCTTGCAGGAATTCCAAGTGGAGACTTTGGGATTTGAGCGCCTCAAGGAGATGTACTAGGAAGACCAAAATTTCAAGGAAGCTTATGAAGCATCTGAAAATCCTTTGTTAAGGGATAAAAATAAATGGATGGAGTATATGATTTAAGAAGAACCATTATTCAAATAAAGTTGATTGTGTATCCCAAGATGCTCAATGAGGTACAATTTATTAAAGGAAAAACATAATGGAGGGTTGGTTGGACACTTTGGCCATGATAAAACATATGTGCAGTTGATTTATTCATACTATTGGCCAGGCATGAGCTCTGATGTGAATATGTTCATGGAAAGATGAAAAATTTTCCAATATGCTAAAGGAAAGAAACAAAACACATGATTGCATCAACCTTTTCCTATTTGAGACAGGCCATGGGATGATATAAATATAGATTTTGTTCTAGGATTTCCAAGAACCCAGAGGGGAAATGATTCAATCTTTGTGGTGGTTGACATATTTTCAAAGATGGAACATTTTATAACATGTCACAAAACTAGTGATTATACCCACATAATGAATTTTATTTTCAAGGAAATTATGAGATTGCATGGATTACCCAGGAGTATAGTCTCAGACAGAGACACCAAATTTGTGGGACACTTTTGGAGGAATTTGTGGAAGAAGATGGGAACCCATTTTTCTTTTAGTTCAGCATATCACCCTCAAATGGATGGACATAATGAGATAGTAAATATAATCTTATGGAATCTACTAAGGCATTTGGTAACTGAATATAACATTCAGTAGGATCAAATTTTTCCTCAAGGGGAGTTTTCATATAACGAATCACCAAACAAGAGTATCGGTAAGAGCCCATTCCATATAGTGTATGGAATGCACCCCAGAGGAATTTTAGAATTGAGAGATTTAGGACAAGATGAATTTTGAAGTGTGGGAGCATAATATTTTGCTACAGAGATGAAAAAGGCGCATGATCAAATCAAAAGACAACTACAGGATAGAAGCCAGAGATACAAGAACATAGTAGACTAGAGAAGAAAATAGGTGAATTTTGAGATTTGAGACCAAGTCTTGGCACACCTGAGGAAGGGAATATTTCCAAGATGGAAATATAATAATTTGAAGATGAATAATATAGGACCTTGTAAAATACTTAGAAATTTTTCTACAAATACTTATGAGATTGAACTTCAAGAGGATATTGGAATTTCACCACTATTTAATGTAGCATACTTATACCCTTACAATATGGATGACACAGAAGGGAAGTATGACCAAGAGGAGATTCAGTGGAAGCGACAAATTCCCATAGAATAAAATATGCATATGGAAAATCTCTTAGATTAGAGAATTCGTAAGAAAACTAGGAGGAAGGTTTACTATGAATATTTGGTTAAATGGGAAAATAATCTGGTAGAATATGCCAATTGGATAACTAAAATTGAAATCAAAAATCATGGAAAGAGAGTGGAGGATTTCATGGACAGGAGTTGTTGGAGGCAGGCCAAAAGCCGAGGCGGAAAAGAAAGGTGTTTTTGGGAAAGAAATCATGCACAAGGAAAGCGACAGCTGGAAGGAAACACATCACACATGCATTAAAGGAAAGAAATAACTAGAAGGAAGAACAACACACACGCATGGGAGGAAGACCTAATGACGGTAGGGTTAGGGTTTTGGTAATGTATTGTAATGGATGAAGAGCCAGAAATGTATAAATATAGATACAAAGGTATCATAGACAGTTGGCTTTCGTATTGTTCAGATTATTGTTCCTATAGTAGTTACACATGAGTTGATGCGGTATTCAAGGGTTTTTGATGTATGGCCTATCTTTGTATAAGTTGTTGTTTGCTTAAGTTGTTGAGATAAAGGGAGAAGGAGGGAGGGTATATCTTGAGGGTTATATTGCAGGATAGGGAGACTAGTGCGATCTAGTCCACCTCACATAGATATTACCTGAATGTGGAGGATTGTAAAGTGTGTAGTGTTGTAGATGCGGAAATACCATAATAAAAGAGCCAAGAATCAAATATTTGTGGATGTAGCCTAGGAGGGGGTGAACCACGGTAACATCTATGTTGTGTGATGAATGTATGTTTATCTTTATCATATTTTCAATGGCTATTGTTATTCTTAATGAATGATTTGTTATATTTCCTATGTAGTCGCAAATGACAACATATTGTAGTTACAGTTATAATAATGGTTAAATGGTTAGCTCTCATATCTCATACTCAATCCTAGGTTGCAAACATCTAAGTCTTATAGCCACCCATTAAAGCTATCTCAGGTGAGACTGCACAACACATTCTGAGTGTTGTGTTGCCTTCTAGTTCACCAGGAGGGTCAATAGTTTTAGAGGCTTTGTTGGGAACCCGAAAGACATGAACCCTAGTTCAGTATAAAATCAGACAGTATAGAAGAGAAGTAACCAACAAATGGTTATATTGTTGTTGGTAGGAACAGGAGAGGGTTGAGTCGATGAGATAGGTTGACCAAGAAAAGAGCGAAAAAAAGAAGAGAGCAATGACCTAGTAAAAGGGAATGTTGAGACCATGGAACCCCACAAAAGAATATATCGAAACTTGGTTAAGAACAAAAGAGATAGAGTTTGCACAAAAAGACAATAGAAACCCTAGAATAAAACCCCGCAAATACCTGGATAAATACGTATTTACTGATCAACATGAAGTCTTTTTTTTTTAATTTTCCGCACTTATTGTAGGAGTGGATACTAAGGTTGAAGGATAACCATGCAACGAAATAGATTCGACAGATAGAGTGGACCCCAATACAGATTGAGAAGTTACAATAGGTGAACAACAAGTTCACTCACACAGTTGATTTTTGGTTGGACAGTATTGTGGTAGGGTTTATAACAGAGTTTGCAGTCGACACAATGAAGTCATACAACGCAACGGAGAAAGAGTTTCTATGAGGACCTCAAAGAAGGTACATCTAATCAATCTATAATTCAATTAAGATATTGCTATTTAACAAAGGTGTAATGATAATGGAATCAGACATATAAATTTCCCTATGTGCATGGGGGAATGGGGGAAGCACTGACAGAAAGAGGAGAAATGGAAGGAGGAAAGGATAAGGGAAGGAAGGAGGAAGCCATGGACCCAATCATGATGGATGACGACCAGATCAATAAGATTATGGTGACAACTAGAAAGATGCATAGCGAAGTACCCTACCAATACAAGGTGAATACCAAGAAGAGAGTCGTAGCCACAAGGGAAGGCTTTGCGAGTGATGAGAAAGAGATAGAGGACCTCCAGGATGTGGAGCATATTGAGGAGATCCTACACACAACATATGAGAGGAATACGAGAGTTCCAAGAACGGGAAGAGAATGTAGCAATCCTATCCATATTAATTTCAGTGTGGAACCCATAAACCCATGTGTGAATAATACACCAAAGAGAACACCATCGTTTAGAAAATTGAAGTTCAGAAGAAGTTAGATAGTAGGAAGTACATACACACAAGGAAAAACAATTGGAGGAGCCAGTTCAGGCAGCACTAGTCAAGTATCTACACCGTGCGAAGGTAGTAGTTCAACATTCAAAATGGCAGGACATGATCCCACCATTAGGTTACCCAAATTTCGATGAGAAGCAACATAACACCCTGAGAAACATTTGTTCATTTGTGCAAAATATCTGGGAAGAAAAACAAATCACTGACGAAGATACCAAAATTGTGCATCTAGTGATTATGCTAAGAGACTGCGCACTATACTGGTACATGAGTTTAGATGCAAACAATGCTCCTGGGATGACAAGGACACTGGAAGACATTAATAAGTTACTAATAAATGAGTTCCAAAAGCTGAGCTCATAGGATCAATACATGAGTGATATGATCGAAATAAGACAAAAAATAGGAGAATTTGTATGGGAGATTGATCGGATATTCAAGCAACTGAAGGGAAAGTTAAAATATCTCATGACTGAGATGTAGCATCGACACACGTTTTTCAACTCACTAATCCCACACTTAAAGTATCCAGTGCGACAACAAAAGTTTCATATGCAGGCAGAGGATCTGCAAGCAGCCTTTTAATTGGAAGAAAGCCAGTACCAACAGACAGACCCAGCTATCGAAGAGATGAAGGAGGATTTAAAGAACTTAACATTTCAGCTGCACCAGAATAAGAACAAGGAAAAATGAGAATTCATTTGGTTTACCACATGAAGGATGGAAGGAAACCACAAGAATGAATGTCCCACATTCGTGTAGTATATGGTAGAAGGAATGCCAAATCCACTACCAACAGGAGGATTGTGGTGTGAAATCTGCAAGAAATCGGGTCACGACCCTTATCACTGCACGATGATGCAAAAATACCAGATAGTCCCGAAGAGCTCATATTTCACCTTTTGCAAGTTAGTGGGCCACATTGACAAATATTGTATAATTGTGGAGTTGATGTGAGAAATAACATTAGACGCATATAGAGTTTAGGCATAAATGATGACGGGGCAAGCCACACCACAATTTACATCACAGTTTACACAACCGCATTACAACATGACACAACCTCAGTAAAATACCATGCAGTATAATTAGGAGCCTCAATATAACGCTCCGAGAGGAGACCGAGCAGGATACAAAGGAGGAGGACATGTCTGAGGAGGTTTCAGACGAGGTAGAGGACCAATGGTATGTCACGATTGTCAACAATCAAGATATTACACAAGGGAATGTCCACTTCCACCAGCCACTTGTATGTACTGTTGTGCAGCAGACCATGATACAAAGGAATGTCTGACACTACTAGTAAAGATCCAGGAAAAGAGGAACCAGAACAACCAGAATGTTTAGTGGATTTCCATTGAAGCAAGATATGAAGGATGAAACATCAATATAGTTACTCATGGAGGAGATAAAAAAGGTGATGACGTTGTTTGACAAGAACCAACACAAAACCAGTGGGTAAAGAAGAATGTTGAACCAAGCAGACAGTTCGATGAGAAGAATAAGAAAGCAATATTTACAGAAGCCAGACAAGAATTTCAAAAGGAATACATAGCATTAACTTTAACTCCACGGAAAAACAAGGAAGCACTAGAAAATGAGATGCGTCCAGTATTGGATCATACCAACGAAATGAAACCCATGGGACAAATACGTACAATACAAGTCTTTTTGCAAACATGTGTAAAAGTAATAAATGATCCATCATTTGTGAAAATATTGCAAAACATACTAGAAAAATGTAGCATCAAGACGGAAGAAAAGATAGAACCAAAAAATGTCAATCAACTACATACAAGGAGAAGAACCAGTAGGGAGTTCTGACTAAATGCCAACATCACATATTTAAACATGGAAGACATCATATTGGATCTAGGATCTAAATTCAATGTACTACCAAAGAAGAAATGGCAATGCATGGAAGAGACCACATTAGGATATTCACCTGTTTAATTAAAATTGGAAAACCAGCATAGAGTTATATCAATCCATAGAGTGAAAAGAGTAACAATAGACCTAGATGGAGTGCACACTAAAGAATATTTTGAAGTCATTGAAATAGTGGACGACACAACACCTTATCCATCATTTCTTGGTCTAGATTAGGCGTTTGACAACCATGCCATAATCAACTTCAAGACCAGGAAAATGAAATTTAAGTCAAGATAATACAGGTTCATCACGCCATTAGACCCATCAGAATGGGAGAGGTTCGTAGAACCTACTTGCCTAGACTTAGAGGAAATCGACCAGTTGTACAGAACAACTGCACATGATGAGGATTATGTAAACCCAATTGCGGATGGGATACTCAGTTGGTGGATAATTAATTCATGTGCAATAGAATCAAACACTCGTTTAGAGAACTAGAAACAGAGGCTACACGAAGTATGCATGAGAAAATGTGCACGAATAGACCGTGCAGTAAGATGGGTCAGCACAAAAATCAAGGAACCACCCAGTTTCCATGGAATAAACGATTTGGAAACATTATTGAAACAGTATGAAGATGTAGTGTTAGAGAGCCAGAGACTATTAGAACTTGATATAGCACTCAAGGGAACACCCACAAGATGGTGGGGAGCGCACAAAGAGACAATCACAGATTGGTACCAATGTAAGTGGTTATTGTGCATAAGGTTCGACGTAGAACAACAAAACAACAAACAACAAAGGTATGATGGACAAGGGGCACCAGCGGAACACTTGGAGAAGTGCATAACATTGTGGAAATTAACACCCCCAGAGGAATGGCCTCATCACTTCATACAAACCCTAGAGGGCATACTAGCAAACTGGTATACAAACCAGGAATTGCACAAGGCAATTGTGACTTGGATGACATTGCAACAAAATTTTGCAGTCACTTTCTCATTCAAGCATGAGAACCCCAACGTACATGTCGTACTGAAACAGATAAGAGGAGTGATATTCATCGAAGAGCCAAAAGTTGAAATGATCACAGAAGAACAACAATAGAAGAAGAAAATAATTAAAGAACTTTGTTCATGTTACCATGTGCAAGACGAAGCACCAGATGAACATGATCCGCGCAATATTCATATTGAAGAAGTGGAAGGAGAAAGAGAAGTGGAAGGTCCACCTATAGAATAAGAATTTATTGCCACACCAGTCAAAGTAAAGAAAGTCAATATTGGGATAGTTGAGCAGCCCAAAATGGCAATCATTGGAAATTACTGGGATGAGAAAATAGTGGAAATCATAACCGAGTTACTGCGTAAGTACAGTGACTTGTTTCGCACAAAATTTATAGAGATGAAGGGAATAGTCGAAGATCTAGGAGAAATGAAGATACCACTTAGACCAGAAGTGAGATTGATCAGACAATGACCGTACAGACTGAACCCAATATATAAGAAAAAATTCAAAGCTGAGATCAACATGATGCTCAAAGTCGGCACCATAGAACCAATTGAAGAATCAGAATGGATAAGCCAGATGGTCCTTCAGGACAAGAAACAAGGAGAGATCAATATATGTGTCGACTTGAGGAAGTTAAATGATACATGCCTACATGACCCATTTCCTACATTGTTCACAGATGAAGTGTTATAAAACATAGGTGGACATGAAGCTTACTCGTTCATCGATGGATTCTCAGGCTACCATTAGATCAAGATAGCCCAAGAAGATATATACAAGACTACGTTTGTGATAGAATGGGGATCTTACCAATACACATTCATGTCATTTGGACTGAAGAATGCACCAGCAATTCTTTCCAGAGTAGTAATTGTTGCATTTAAGGAATTCATCCATCAGTTCCTAAAAGTATGCATGGATGATTGGACAGTTTACAGTTTGTTGAAAGACCATGTAGAAGTCTTACACCTAATGTTAGAAAGATGCAGACAGTGTCAGTTATCACTGAACATAAAGAAATGCATATTTAGAACACTGTTTGGGATACTATTGGGCCACATAGTATGTAAACAGGGTTTATTATTAGATCCTACAAAGATTGCAATAATTGTTAACTTACAACCACCAAAAACAATCTGCCATCTAAGAGCGACATTGGGACATACGAGATACTACAGGAAATTTATCAAAGGATATGCACAGATTACTGCACTAATGGAAAAGTTGTTAAGAAAGGACACAAATTTGCAGTGGAACAATGAGTGTCAACACGGTCTAGATACCCTGAAGGAAAATATGGTCACCACACCGATATTAGTATTTCCAAACTGGGAGAATACATTCCATGTTCATGTAGATGAATCAACCATAACACTTGGAGCTATCTTGGCATAGCCAGGAGAGGGAGACTTGGATCACTTGATAGCATTTGCGAGTAGAAATCTATCCGACTCAGAACATAGCTATAACACGAAAAAAAGAGAAGGCCTAGCTATGGTCTATGCACTGTAGAAATTCATACATTACTTATTGGGAAAACATTTTAAGATGTTCACACATCACTCAGCCCTGAAATACCTAGTCAACAAGACAATGTTGGGTGGGAGAATCTGTCGATGGTTACTACTATTCCAAGAATTTGACTTTGAAGTAATAGTCAAGCTAGGGAAATTGAATGTAGGACCTGACCACCTATCAAGAGTCACCAATGGAGAAGAACCTACAAACTTGGAGGATAACTTTTTAGATGCACAGTTATTCTTAGTAAAGATTGTTGATGAACACTTGGCAGATATCATTCAATACTTGAGCATAGGTACTGCACCGCAATAATATAGCACCGAGCAGAAGAAAAAACTGGTAGTCCGCACTGTCGACTATCAACTGATTCTAGGACACTTATACAAAATGGGTGCAGATAGCATCTTCTAAAGATATCTATTAGAGCATGTAAGACCAAGATTTTTAGAGGAATCCCATGAGGGATTAGTAGGAGGTAATTATGTAGGTAAAGCTACTGCACAGAAGGTATTGCATGTAGGACTATGGTGGCCAATGATTCACAGAGATTCGAAGGAGTACTGTCAAATATGCGATGTCTATCAAAGGGTAGGCAAACCCAATAGAAGAGACAAGATTCCATTGCGACCACAAGTAAAATTACAGGCATTCAATAAGTGGGAAATAGAATTTGTGGGACCAATCAACCCCCCAACAAAAAGAATAGGATATAGGTACATTATCACTGTGATGGAATACCTAAAACGATGGGTGAAGGCCACACTAGTGAAGGATTGCAGTACAGAAACATGAGCACACTTTTTATTTGAGCAAGTGATCATTCAATTTGTATGCCCAAGAATTTTGATGAGAGACCAAGGAACCCACTTCATAAACATCACCATCAGTACGATGACTAAAGAGTTTGAAGTCCATTACCATAATAGCACACCATATCACCCACAAGAGAAAGGCACACTCGAAGCATTCAACAAAGTTCTAGATAATGCACTGACAAAGATCTGTAACGCCAACAAGGATGATTGGGACCTCAAAGTACTAGAATTATTATGGGCCTACAAGACTATGTGCAAAAATTTGACAGGGCACACACCATTTAAAATGGTCTATGGCGAGGAGGCAGTAGTGCCATTAGAATTTTTAGTACCAAGATTACGCGTAGCATCCATCACACAAATGATAGAACCAGGTGAAATACAAGAGAGACTAAACCACATAATGACCACGGAGGAAGACTAGATCTTAGCAGGATTCCAACAACAATTTTAGAAAGCAAGGGACAAAGCTTGGCATGGTCGATACATAAATAAGAAAACTTTCAAGGAAGGAGATCTAGTACTGATGTATGATAGAAAATCGTTTCAGCATCCAAGAAAGATAAGAATGCATTGGCTAGGATCATATGAAGTAAAATTTGTCACATATGGAGGGGTTGTATAGTTAAGAGACTTATCAGGCATAGAAATCAGAGGGATGATTAATGGGAGATGACTAAAGATCTACAAGGATAGTCAACCGGCCACCATGCAGTTAAAAAAATTAAAAATAAAAAAATAAAATAACCAAAAAAAAAGAAAAGAACCAAAAGGAGCACAGTGCGTCTGAGATAGGAAGGGCATGCACACTTAGGCGAGGAGAAGGACAACGGTCATATACAAATGGAAACAAGCGGGAAAAGGAAAGTCGACAAAAAAAATACCACAAGACAACGTTAGGAAGAACTAAAGGTCGGAAAGGACCTATGGGACATCAAATTAATCATGCCAACTGGATTCGTCAAAGCATGAGTAATGGAAAGTACGAAACCACAGGATATGCATTGAACCGGTAACTAAGGTGTAGTAAATCCATAATCAAGGAAGCATCCTTGACAAGATTTATGGGAAATCCATACAACACATGGACGTGGGAATCAATAGTCTATTCAAGAAAAAAGAACAGACAGAGAATGACATAGGCTAAAGAGAATAGTGTGACTTTGCAGAGATCATAGAGACTGTTCGAATCCAACAAACATTTGACATTCACTACCATGGCACCACCCAAGCAAGTAGAAGTGATCTAGAATGCCAAGAAAACCAGAGTTCAAACCAGGTCACAGGAACAAGTGGAAGAAGGTGAGAAATAGCCATCGGAGATCATTGATATTGACGAAATACCATCCCCAGAAACAACACTGGTGAACCCTACACCCATACTGGAAGAAATCCAACAACTAGAACTAGAGGGAACAAATATGAATATACTAGTGGAAATACAGGAGCCACAAAACCAAGAAACAAAAAACCTAAAGGAGGTGCAACTAGAGAATTTTGAAGAATCTTCGAGATTTAATGGAACGACGTTAATTGGGGAGTCAGCAGTTGAACCAGACAAGTCGCAGATGACAATATTAGACCACCCAATAGAAGGGAAGGTCAAAGATGCCTCAGGTTGGCTGGAATTGTATACAGAGGAACAAGGAAGTCATTGGAACTTCAATACAGCCATCACCAGTGAAGAAAGACAAGATACAGATACCCAAGTCACCTCACAAGAAACCTTCAACAGAAATCATTCTACCACACATACAAGAGGGGGTACAGGTAGGACTAGACCTGCTGGGCTATATAGGGAAGGTCAAATACTCTGACCATGATGTAGCAAACAAATACAAGTTCCTAGAACTTGTGAAGAGGGTATTCTTACAGACTACGGGCATAAATAAGGTTGGGGAACCGGTTGAATAGCCACTCCAATGGGAAATCGGGTTGGGAAAAAAATGAATTTTAGGTCCTTTGGACCTACCACATTTTGGTAGAGGTCAACACACAACTGCATGCATCAAAAAGTTGTTAGAAGCTACACATGGTGGGGACATATGGTTGGATAAGATCGTCTCAATAGACGATGAGATTATCTCGAAGATAACATGGTTACCAATTCGGAGTATGGATCCCGTGCAGTTTCTGGATGAAAAATCTAGGGAGAAAACACTAGTCGAAGAAATGAAGATGAAGTTTGGTACAGACAAAGGCACAAGAGGGATCATCATCAAGAGGATCAACTATGCCGCAACACAAATGGTAGCAAAAATCTTGTCCTGTAAGGTGCTAAGAAAATGTCGCAGGGAGGAAGTTCCAGCTGGAGTTGTTTCAATTGCATCACAATTCACAGAGGGCACCATAGTGAGTTGGGCACCATACCTATTGAATGTGTTCTTGTATGACTACAAGGATGCGTAGGATCTAGGCATAGAGTTTCACTACTCATGGATGATCACATTAATGGCCTTCATGGGATGGAAAGAGCCAAGGTGTGTAGTTTTTTGTACCAGACCCAAACTAAATTAGAGAGAGATATTTTCTTCTTAGAGCCAGGCCAGAGGCTAGGAGAAAAAAGGAGAATGGGGCCATATTTGAAGGATACCTACGTGACCTACAAGAAAACATCTCTAATATGCCGAGAATAACACCAGAGGTCGTCGCGCGATATGGGAACATTTCCAACTTCAGGGCCACATGACATACAATGTGGATACAAACGCGGAAGGATCTTGCTAAGTAGTGGCTACAGATACACTATTGTATCACAGAGGGTGGCATCGACATGGTCATTAACGAATGGGCCGATGAATGGAGGATTCCAACCATCACCCAAGAATTTCCAGAAAGAACAACAGAATAAGAGGCAGTACAAGGAGAAACGCAACCTTCGGAAATCCAAATTCCCAAGAGATGAAGAACGGGCCATGGAAAGACAAAATAGACATATAAAGGGTCAAAAAAGACAGGGACCTAGAAGGGGGAAAAGGAGAATACACAACTATCCAATGAACAACAGAAATAGGATAAGGGAGTGCAAGAGACCACAACAAGAAATCAAAGGCCCAAAAAACACCTCCAAAGTATATGATCATGGATGGTGATGGGGAGATGATAGATCAAATGGTCTAGGATTGCCTAGCTGAGGACTTCAACCATGCATCACACCATAGGGACAAGATTCAAGAGGAACTGGAAGACATGCAACAACTCCTCAAGAAAATGGAGGAAGTATAGACAACAAGAAGCAGCAGGGGACCAGAACCATCAGCATCGCAGATAGAGGAAAGAGTGCAAGAAGAAGAATGAGATTCAGTTCAGGCAATGTTGCAGCCACATGTAACATTCCACATCACCCCTAGTATGTTGCACATGGATGAAATTGTGGGGAAGACACCCTTGAAGGACTTAAGCCAAATCCAACTAGTGTTGACGAGGATACCAGTCGGGGCACTACATAGGCTGCAGATTAGTGTGAACCGTGAGATCCATTATCGAGCATGCAAGGACTTAACTGAATTGAAGCAAGAAAGAAAGAAACGAGACGCGCTAGAAATAGTCTATGAGCAGGCTAAATCTAAGACCTGGGATGAAAGGGAGCACATAAAAGGATTGGAGAAGAAAGTGGAAGGAACCTACGAGAAGATTCCATGGGTCGCGTAGAGAGAGAAAATCATAGCAGCAGAAAATATTGATCGCATTGCGTAGGCAATCGATCAATATCAGAAGGAAATCAAGAATCTTCAGGAGGCAAATTACACCAAGCACACAACCAGCAGTAAAGGAGCAGAGGAAGAAGAAAGAAACAACACAACTGCAGGAGATAGAGTAGTAGGTCATCACAATAGTTGACTTGTTTGATAAAGAAGCACAATTTTGGACTAGCTTAGAGGAGGATAAGCAGGTGCAACAATGGGACAAGGAAGAAGAAAGGATCAATGCAGCGATCTAAGAGCTCAAGAAGAGGTATAAGAAAATACCAATCACAGAACGCATCAAAGGGATGCATGACATGAAGATATTACAGGTAGAGCTAATTATTGTGCAAACCTAGAAACAAGAGTGGGAGGCTCAAATGGAATTGTTGCAAGAATGGGTAGCATAAGTGTTGGCACAAGCAGAGGAAGCCAAGGAACGTATAGAACTAATCTAGACAGAGTGTGTGGAATTGATCAGTGATGAAATTGCAGTCTAGATAGTGGACACACTCAAGCAGAAGATTTCACAGGCACAGACACAGGCAACATAGCTGAAGGAAAAGTTCCAGGCGATCACCAAGTAGATCGATGGAGGACATAAAGGTTAGGTGTCTCAGGATGAGCCACATGTTAGTGTTGGGGATCTCTTGGAGGAAGGTGAAAGGCCAACATGGAAAAGAAAGGATTTTTTGGGAAAGAAAGCATGCACAAGGAAAGCAACAGATGGAAGGAAACATAATATGCAGACATCCAAGGAAAGCAACAACTGGAAGGAAGAACAACATGCACGCATGGGAGGAAGACCTAAATATGGTAGGGTTAGGGTTTTGGTAAGTTATTATAATGGATGAAGAGCCAAAAATGTATAAATATGGATACTGAGGTATCATAGAAGGTTGGCTTTTGTATTGTTTGGATTATTGTTGCTATAGTAGTTACGGATGAGTTGATGTGATATGTTTTTGTTGTATGACCTATATTTTGTATAAGTGGTTGATATTAATCTTTTGAGCTAGAGGGATATGGAGGGAGGGTAGATATTGAGGGTTTGATCACAAGCTGGGGAGCCTGGTGCAATCTAGTCCACCTCACATAGATCCTACCAGACTGTGGAGAATTATAAAGAGCGAGGTGTTATAGATGCAAAAATACCATAATAAAAGAGCCAAGAGACAAATATTTATGGACGTATCCCAAGAGGGTGTGAACCACGGTAACATATGTGTTGTGTGATGAATGTATGTTTATCCTTATCATCTTTTCAATGGCTATTGTTATTCTTAATGAATGATTTGTTATATTTCCTGCGTAGTCACAAATGACAGTATATTGTAGTTACAGTTATAATAATGGTTCAATGGTTAGCTCTCATATCTCATACTCAATCCTAGGTTGTAAACATTTGAGTATTCCAACCACCCATTAAATCTATCTCAAGTTAGACTACACAACACATTCTGTGTGTTGTGTTTCCTTCTGGTTGGTCAAGAGGGCCGATAGTTTTAGAGGCTTTGTTGGAAACCCGAAAGACATGAACCCTGGTTCAGTATAAAATCAGACAATATATAAGAGAAGTAATCAACATGAGTCCATAAATATTTTTTCTAAAGGAGTATGATGTAGGAGCGTCACTATCATCATTTAATGAGGCAAGGTGGAGGACGAATCAACGCCCAATGCAACACACTTTAACTGGTTTGGATTCCAAGGAGCGCATGTCACTTTAAATTCTGAAGACTTGTAATTAAATACCCCATGAGATATTGAAGCTAGAGCCATTTTGTGTTCTCTAGGAGATTGTAATTTCCTTTAATTCCTGTAGGATTGTACATATTTTGAGCACCAACTCATATTTGGATTGTAATTATTCATTTATTGTAATAATATTAGTGGTACGGGGCTTTTAATTATGATATGAAAGAACTAGAATAGTCTGGAAGGAAGGCTCGAGAAGCCCCTTCATGTATAAATAAATGTAATTTATGCCCAAAAGAGGTTGTTGGAAGAAGAAGTTGAAAACTGTAGAAGGTTGTTGAAATCCTTGTAAATATTTGTTGAAGGAATATAGAAGAGGAGAATTGTTTTCAATTTTCGATATTGCTTATCTTTGAGTAAATGGGCAAATGTTATGTTATTTATCTCTGTGTTTGTGTGTGTGTCCATCTAAATGATTGGTTGAATGAATCCTTAATGTTAATATAAGTTTCAATTGTTTCTCTTCTGAAATCGCGATGAAAGGAGTACACAGTTCCCACATAAGGAGTGTGGAGTTCAAACCATCTATAGGTTCAAATAGCTAAGGATACATAGTGTAAGTTTATGCAGAATGAGCACAACGCAAAGAGTGCACAAAGTCAACAATTCGTTAAGTTTTGATAAATATCAGAGGAGAGATAGCAAAAGGAGTGCGTATGTGAATTTTTCAAATCCCAAGCTCAGAGGAGAGATAGCGAAAGGACTATGCATGTGGCTTCTTTTATGTCTCAAGATCAAGAGGGAAGCACAAAGTGTGCGCCAAGGTTTGAGTTCTTTAAGTGAAAAATATCAAGGAGGGATAGCGACAATAAATCTTCAAGAGGAGGAATCCCTTTTGTTTTTAAGATTGAGTGGACGAGATCTGTTTGGGATATATCAAAATCCCTCACAACCATTGGATAAAAGAGAAGGAGCACGGTTGTTAAAATCCCAAGTACTTTGGACTTCGCTACTCTAACAATTTTTAAGTTGTTGTTGTAAGTGAGGAAAAATCTCAGAATATCTAAAGTCCTGAAGTGAATCTACACCGTAGATCATTAGGAGACTGTGAGTTGTTGGATCCCTGAGTGGTTTGACTATTCGACACTCTGGGAGACATTGGTTGTTGTTGCATGGAGTATAGAATTCCTCGCATTCCCAAAGTCTGAAGTAAATTCTGACAGTTAATTTTCAGTTACACATGGATCGTAGATATCTTCCCTTAGCCAATTTAGTGTTTGACAGTTAGGTATTTTGGTGTTTATTAGGATAAAGGAACCCCAAATCCTGGAGTATCGGAGATGATCATAGCCATTGGTTGTAGGAGGAGTGTGGACCATTGATCCATGAACTCTTTGAGAGTTTGTCAATTCATATATTCGAGAGAAGTTGTTGGTTAAGGTTGGAAAAGTCTTGAAGCCCATAGTCTGGAGTGGACACAGACTGTTGATCCAAGGAAAACACCAACCATTAGATATGTGGATTTCATCCCTTCATGATTTCGGATGTTTTTGGGTGCAAAGTATTGTTTTTGTAAATCCTCCAGAGTGTTGAATTTTTGGAGCTCCAGATAGCACATTTTCATTAGTGCTTGATCCTAGCCCAAGGTCATGCGATGACCCGCCAGAAAAAAGGGGCTAGCACCTGTGGTTTCGATTCTAAGGATAAAGGGGCTTAGAGTAATAGACAAACGGGTTTGTGTGGACATACACAACCAAAGTAAAGGCCTATGGTAAAAATGATAAGGGTTTTGTGAGGACCCGAGAGCCACWTCAGTTGCTGTGAAAATTGATCCTAGACCCGGAGGTCATGYGATCCCTAGGGKKTTTTTCATCACAAATAATTTTTAATCATGTACGATCATCACATAAACCCATGGAAATGGAATATTCCCTCGATACCCTGCCATCATAATTTTATTAAAATTGCATATCGTTAATCTTTGATGCAATGACTCTGATGGGTCCTACATGTCCCCAAGCATTTCTCCTGCCACCTTGGTACACAAATCCATGTGATAGGTAATATACCTTTGATACCTATCCTGTCAGAGCATGAATTGATCCATAATATTTTCCACTCTGACCTCATGACTCTAATAGCTTTATTTTCAAGTCTATGTCACTCGACGACTCCGATATGCAAATTTCAATGATCTACATTCTTAATTTGCATTAATGACAAATATTGTGGTCATATTTTGAAACCATCCTCGTACACAGGTGAGTTATCATGCATTTAGGGGAGATTTGATACATATTAATTCGCACTAAACCTACTTTTTCCAACCTATGTTCCTTCGTAGGTTTGTAAAATGGCCTCTCAGTTTTGATTCTCTCAGTCACACTCTCGGACCATTTTCTTAGCTCAATTGGATGTATCACATATTCTTAGTAAACAATTTATCTCATTATGGTTGTCACATTACTTTCCCTATATTAATTCATGTTTTTAATTGGTGATATAGGATTTGGCCGAAAAATTATCATGGTGACCCAAAATACCAGGATACCTAAAGGATCTGTCTATTTCTAGTTAGCCTCCATGCCTTAAATGTCTTCCTGCCAAGCAAAGGTCCTAGTGAAGGAAATCACCCATTGCATGGGTGATGACCACATTTCTGGATATGATGTGTAACAACCCTAGTTGAATATATGCTTAGGGATTATTAAGTAAAAATTTATTATGTAATTAATTTTTCTAACATGTTATTAACTAAACAAAGATTGGTATAATGATATTAATTAAATATTTATTAATTAATTAAATGTTATAATTTTGATTAATTAATTAATTAATTAATTAATTAATTACCTATTACATTCAATGACATGGGTATTAAATTTAAGAGGGTTAATAAATTTAATTGTTTAATTAAAGGATTACGTATACGGAGGGGATAAGAAGCATTAAATGTAAGGATAAGAAACATTAATAATCGGATAAGACATTAACTAAGAGGATAAGGCAATGAATGTATGGATAAGGAAAGGAAGGAGGAGGAAAGGGTTGGTGAAGGGGGAATATGACGGGAGGAGGCTTACAGAAGAAGGAGGATACTTTTTTTTCAGGGTTCTCTTGGATTTTTTGGGGGTTCTGAGTTTGATTTCTGCAGTCGAGGGGGAGGATCATTACGGGGGGCAGCGGTTTTCTAGGGGTTTTGGGCACGGGGGCTAGGATATCCATATGGTATCCTGGAGCTAGGAAGTTGTCCTAGCTGGCAGGGAGGAAACAAGGTTTGGGCAGAGTTGGTCAGCGCATTAGCCAACAACAAAGCAGCGGGCTGGACAACCAGGTCAACGGAAAAATTAGCATCAGGAAGAGGTAAAATTGTATTATTCTATTAAGTAAATTTTATTCTGTTATGAAATTATTGTTCGTTGATAAATTTAACATGCGTATGTGCTAAATTAAAAAAAATTACTGAGTTTTCTGCAATCAAGTAGAAGTTATTTTTTCACTTTATGAAATTAATTGATGTTAAATTAATACAGTTATTACACATGGTATCAGAGCCCTGGTTCAAAATATGGAGCCAAGGGCCTACCCACCTACCCAAACCCTTAAGTAGATATAAATCTGGGCCAAGCTCCAGCTCTACCTAAGCTCCACTTAACCTACAAGCCAAGAACAAATTTTTTTAAAACAAATATAAAAAAAAAGATATATGCTCTATCTGCATCAGCATGCATGAGCCAAATGATACAATAGAAACTGCAAGAGGTGATAACCACAACAAAAAAATGGTTACAACAATAGTCTACATAATCTTCATTATCCAAATGCGTTCTCTAGCATGAGCAACATAAACTTTCCTATGAAACCATTTATACCAGGCCTGCAATAAATAATAAATAGTAAATAAAGTTTTTCTTCGCCCTAATTACAGTAATATAAAAGAAAAAGAAAAAAAACTTTATTAATTACAGTGATTCCTGCTTGTGAGATACGATTTTCATGACTTGAAATAGAGAGACATTTGAATTCTTGCTTGAGGCTTGATCAACAGAAGTCTCGTTCAGTAACTGAAGTTGAAGGCCTTCAGAATTCATCAATGTGCTTGGGGTTTGGTTACTGATGATAACTGTTTGTGGTGGTGAATTCGGTGTCTCATCTGGTATGTCTTTTGAAAAGATTTCAATTGAGGATTCCATCACGTTACAATAAACATGTTGTAAGGACATCGATTCCTCCACCATCTCTTCATTCACCACCCATATGGTATCTTCATAACTGAAAATTTCGAGCGCGGAGAACACTTCTTTATTTTTAGGTGAAATGGGGCTATTCTCTGCTTCCTTTGTGCAAATTGAAATGCCCTCAGGTGGATTGAGCATTTCCTCCCCCTCCATCTCGCTTGGAAACGGATATAAAAGAAAACAAGCCAACATTTTATTAATGACAGTAAAATAAAAGAAAAAAGAAAAAACACAAAATATATATATATATATGGATACATCTAAACCAAACGCCCAGCCTGTCAAGAGCCATATCCGTAGAGATGAGTCCGTAGAGACCAAGCGCACAAGTGCAAAGCTAGATGGACTAGGAGCCCACGGGGTCAACATGTAGATCAAAGCTGAGTACCGAGTCACATGGAATTCGACCCATGAGGCAGAAGGAGCCAACAAGGAGCAGGTTAACTTGCTCTATGCGTGAACATGTAGACCAAGCATCGAGCCACGAGGAGGACCCTATGAGGGCGGTAATAATGGAACTATGCGTGCGCAGATGATGCGTCCTCCCTAGGGAATTAAAGACTGGGCCAACAACATCGCGCCCTAACCTCCAAACGAAGGACCAAGAGCCTTCCAGGGATATGAACCCTCATCATCCTCACATCGAAGGATCAATGGACAACAAGATCCTCCTCCTATATGAACAGTAGCAGCAGCAGGGCATGAATGCCTCATCATCTTCTCCTGACCAGGAAGACCTAATGGCCAGGAGGACGACTATTGAATTTCTTCCAGTGCACCTGTTGTCGGAGAGGTCTGTTTCCAGGGATGCAAACCAATAGGCTCACCATATTGGCCAAAAGGTTCTGGAACTTGAAAGGTAGCTAAAGATTGTAATTGAGCAGAAAAAAAAAAGGAAGAAGAAGCCATGCCGAGGAGCCCCGAGCTGCACAACAGAGATAATTTTTTTATTAATAATTCAAAAAAATATACACAAAGCCAATGGAAAAGCACCAAACCAAGCCACCAAGGAGAAATCCATATGTTCTCAATACAAATTCCCACAAACGCAAGACAAATGCCCAGCACCAGACCACAAAGAAAATGACAGTCATCACCAAAGAGTAAGAAACTAAGTTCAAGTGTAAAGCACCGAGGAGAATACCCGCAATTGTTCCTGCATGAAGAATTTCTCTACGCCTCAGCCATCACAAAAAATACCAACACCAGCACCAAGAGCGAAGAGACAGAGCAGAGTGGAGAGGCGGCAGAGGAAAGAAGCAGAAGTGAAGGAGCGTTAGGGTTAAGGAATAACTTAGGTTTTTGGTACTGAGAGCTGAAGGCCAGGCATGTGGGCCTCATTCCAGAAGCCCAACCTTAAAGGCTACCAGCGAATGCCACCAAACACATTAAACTCTTGCCAAACTGAAGGTAAGACTTTTTTTTAATAATTATATTATTATTATTTTTGTAATATTAATTTTTAGTTTTATTAATTTATTTAAAAGCATTAATACGCTTTTGAATAATTATATTATCATTTTTTTGTAATATTAATTTTTAGTTTTATTAAATTCGTTAAAAAGTATTAATAGGATTTTTGAATAATTATATTATTGTTTTGTTGTAATATTAATTTTTAGTTTTATTAATTTTCTTAAAAGTATTAATGTGCGTGTGTAAATTAAAAAAAATAAAAATAAATAAATATATATATATATATATATATATAATTATGAGTTTTAATTTAAATAATTTAATAATATAGGGTTAAGTATAAATTTTAGAGGTCCATGGGTTTTGAACCCAAGACCCCCACTAAGCGAAGCGCCTTAAGAAGAACACTAACGCCAATGCGCTCTCATAAGTCTTTACAAATAAATTCTTATACTTATTTAGATTAATGGTAACACTGTAGGGATTAGAGTGGTATTATTATTAGGAAGATATAGTATGAAGGTTAAGACTAATTGGCTTATTACCTGACCTATTGATCTGGAGCCAGCTAACCAAGTTGAATCATAATTAGTGAATGCACCAGAAATCAAGGTAAATGCTTATTTAGCACTGCTGATCTTAGTATCCGCAAAGTATAAACTTCGATTTTCCAAGCGTCAGGCTCATGAGACCGTACACACAACTCATCAAGCCAAGTTCCAAGTCCCTCCACTCCATTCCACCAGTCAAAGTCAACGCTAAATCTCAATGCAGCATTCGACAATTCCAACACTAGGCACCAGGGAAAATCTAACGAGTCAAGCATCAGAGGATATTTAGTTGTAAGCGAAAAGTTAAAAGGACTTAGACTAGGACAAGCGGGAAGGAGGCGGCATACGCACTAGTAGAGTAAGCAGGAGGAATTGGTGAGTATGGCGCAAGGCTAGCGTAGCTACAGGGAAAGGGAACCGATATTTTTTTTTTAGGGAGAAGAAATCAAGCTTAGACGCTTAATCCTAATCCTAACCTAGCCAATCCCCTAAAGGAGTAATTTCTATTTATAGACAAGTAAACAAAACTTACGCCTAACCCTATTTCTAGTTTGAGTAGCACCAATTTGAAACATCCTTGAACTCACCCTGACAACTTTGGTTGATGTAGGTTAAAGCATACAGGATGGTCAAGACTCAAGGGAGTCGAGGCAGGGGAGCATCGTCGCAAGCTCTACCAACACCACCAGCGCCGCCACCACCATCGCCCGAACTAGATCTCATACTGCGCTCGTTGGAGGTCATTAATGAGACTTTAAAGGGGCGACAACCAACAAGGACCAAAGTGGAACCCCCACCATCTGGAATGGATAATCCAGAAGCGTCAAGGGATTCAAAGGGAGGACCTCCACCCAAAGACATCACGCACGAATTGTAAAAGATCAAACTTTTGGAGTTTGTCGGGGGTCGCGCCAGTGAGCGTGCGAAAGCATGGTTGGAAGGCATGACAAGGTGTTTTTCCTCAAGGGACTATGCGTCCAACTCAAAGGCAAAGATCGCAATTTTTTAGTTAAGAGACAACGCCTTGAACTGGTGGGGCAACCTGGAAAGCCAATTGCACCTTACCCCGAACACAGTATCTTGGGAACTTTTCGAGGAGAGGTTCTGAAGGAAATATCTACCAGCGTACTACGAGGAACAATAGGTAGGGGCATTTCATGCCTTAGTACAGGGAAACTGAACTGTAGAAGAATATGAGATTAGATTTATGGAACTGGTCAAATATGTTTCGTATATGGATAATGACCAATGACAGGCAAAGTGATTTGTCTATGGATTGAACCCTAAGATAAGAGCTATGGTGCGGATGTGGAAACTGTCTTCAGTAGCGGAAGTAGTGGAAAATGCATTTTATGTGGAGGAGCACATGAAATTAAATGGGGGTACAAGACCGACATTTCTGCATCATCCTGGATTCATAGGGAAGGCCTCGAGGACATTTCCTAGGGGAGGGGGCTCAAGGCCACCGCCATATGGTAACAGAGTTGTGCCAAGGACAGTAGCCATAGGGATTTCAATGGCAGTGAGTGCAGCATCTCGTTCATCGCCAAAAATGCAGACAGGTCCACGACCATCTTAGGGAACAGCTAGTAGGGGCAGGGGTTCCAAGGGAAGGAACTCATTTCAGAGACAGTCACATAACAGTGCATAGGTTCAATCTCGTGTTACTTGTTGGGGGTGCGGAGGACCCCATTACCAGTGTGACTACCTAGAGTTACAATCTAGGTTTGTGCATAGAGAAGGAAAGGCACTGATGGGGAGATCAAGTAGAAGCCACCAGATTTACGCAGTGGTTAATAATCGCTAGGCTGAACATCAATCCACGGTGGTGGAGTCATCGGGTAAGCTAAATCATATCAATGTTAAGATTTTATTTGATTCTGGTGCTACAGATAGTTTCATTTCACCATCTGCATTAAAAAAGAGTGGGTTGGTAGCCTACAAACACGATGACTTTAAACAAGTCGAGATGGCTTCAGGGGAAAAACAAGCGGTAGGACCTAGTGTTGATAATTGTATAGTAGACTTGGGAGTGTGTACTACCAGGTTGAAGGTATACGTCACTTCTCTCAGGACGTATGACCTAATCATTGGAATGGATTGGTTAGCAGCTCACCGAGCCATGGTAGATTGTTTCGCAAAGAGGGTGCTTTGTGTCAACAACGAAGGAAGGCCAGTAGAGATACAGGGTGTACGGAGAAAAGTGTCATTACGCTTTATATCAACTATGAAGGTTAAGTGATGATTGAGACAAGGGTGTTGACTTTATGTAGTGGAAGTAGTGAATGAAAGGAAGGGACCCTCATTGGATCAGTACCCAGTATTGTCAGAATTTAAGGATGTTTTTCCGAACGAGTTACCAGGGTTACCTCTTGCGAGGGAGCTTGATTTTACTATTGAGCTAAAACCTGGTGCAGAACCAATTTCCAAAACTCCGTATCGGATGACAGTGCCGGAACTTTGTGAATTGCAAATGTAATTGAAAGAGTTACTGGACTTAGGGATAATAAGGCCCAATGTTTCACCTTGGGGTGCACCAGTAATTTTTGTAAAGAAGAAGGATGGATCCTTATGACTGTGTATAGACTATAGGGACTTGAACCATGCTACAGTAAAAAATAGGTACCCGATGTCACGAATAGATGACCTCTTTGATCAGATGAAAGGAGCAACGATATTCTCAAAGATCGATTTGCGATCAGGGTATCATCAGTTAAGGATTAAGGAAGGCGATATCCTAAAAAACTGTATTTTGAACTCGGTTTGGAAATTATGAGTTTGTCGTCGTACCTTTTGGATTGACCAATGCATCAACAATATTCATGAGCCTCATGAACGACGTATTCCAGAAGTACTTAGATCAATTTGTATAAGTATTTCTAGATTACATCCTCATCTATTCCAAGAACGAAAGAGAACATGAGGAACACTTGCGAGTAGTCTTGTCCTGCCTTAGAGAGAAAAAATTGTATGGGAAGTTGTTGAAGTGTTCCTTCTTCCAGAAAAAGATTCACTATTTAGGTCATATCATTTCCGACGAAGGAATCTCTGTGGACCCAGAAAAAGTAAAGGCCATTATGGAGTGGCCAGTGTCGAAAAATGCCCATGAGGTGAGAATCTTCATGGGGATAGCAGGTTATTACCGGAGATTTGTGGAAGGATTCTCAAAAATAGAGAAACCCATCATCACTTTGCAACACAAGGGGGGTTAGGTATGAATGGACAGAAGAATGTGATAGTGCATTCATTGAGCTTAAGAGGTTACTAACCAGTGTGCCAATTCTACGAGTACCGGATATGGAAAATGACTTCACAGTCTGCACGGATGCCTTGAAGCAAGGGTTGGGGGCCGTGCTAATGCAGGATGGAGGAGCGATAGCTTATGCATCAAGGAAGTTGAAGAAACATGAAGAGATATACGCGACTCATGATTTAGAGTTGGCAACTGTAATGCTAGCTCTGAAAATTTGGAGGCACTATCTTGTGGGGCGAAACTTTGAGATCAAAACGGACTATCAAAGATTAAAACATCTCTTCACTCAAAGAGATCTAAATGCCAGGAAAAGGCGATGGAGTGAGTTTATGAGTGAGTACAATTTAGTTATTTTGTACATCAAGGGAAAGGAAAATGTGGTCGCAGATGCCTTGAGTAGGAGACCACGTATCTTCTCCTTGGTAACCTTAAGGGTCAATCTGAGGGAACATGTGTTGACACAATTCCAAGGAGACAGTTGGTATTTAAAGGTTACTTCAAACCTCCAGAGCGGGAGGCAGTTAGATCCAAAGTATGAAGGATATAGTCTGGAAACAGATGACTATTAAGATATCGAGGAAGCATGTACATCCCTAAGAATGGGGATATTCAAAGCATCATACTGAAGGAAGCCCATAGAAAACTTTATTGTGCGCATCTGGGTGTGAAGAAGATGTACGCAGATATAAGGAAACTCTTCTTCTGGGTAGGCATGAAGCGCGATGTAGTCCATTTCGTCGCCAAGTGCCTAGAATGTCAACAAGTAAAATCCAACCACCATCACCTGGCAGGCCTCCTACAATCACATGATGTTCCTATGTCCAAGTGGTAAGTCATCTCTATGGATTTGGTTGTGGGGTTGCCACTCACATCTGATAGACACAATGCCATTCTTGTGATAGTGGATAAGTTAACCAGGAGTGCTCATTTTATTCTGGTTAGAGACACTTACGATGTCACTGATGTGGCATGTGTGTTTGTAAGCGAGGTTATCCATTTGCATGGGATACCTAAGAATATCATTTCAGATAGGGACTCAAGATTCACTTCTAGGTTTTGGACAAGTCTGCAGTCAGCGTTGGGGACTCAGTTGAACTTAAGAACAGCTTATCATCCTGACACAAATGGAAAAACTGAGAGAGTAAATCAAGTCATGGAAGACATGCTTAGGATGTATGTAATGGATAGTCAAACCTAGTGGGAGAAGTACCTACCTTTGGTAGAGTTTGCCTACAATAACAGTTTTCATAGCTCCATCGGAATGCCACCCTACGAAGCTTTGTATGGGAGGCCATGCAGAATGCCATTGAGTTGGGATAGACTAGAAGACCGAGAAACAGTTGGGCTAGAATTGATTCAGGAGATGGAAGAATAGGTGATTCAGATTAGGCAGAGACTAAAGGAAGCACAGGATAGGTAGAAAAGCTATGCGGATGCACACCGGACTGATCGAAGTTATGAAGTGGGAGACCAGGTTTTCATTCATATCAGGCCTAATAAGAGTACCATACGGTTCAGGAAGGGGACAAAGTTGTCACTTCGATTTATAGGACCATTCAGAATCCAAGAGAAAATTAGACCCATTGCCTATCATCTTGTACTGCCACCCCACTTGCATAAAACTCATAATGTATTTCATGTATCTGTTTTACGTCATTATGTTGTTGATGAATCACATAAACTAAATTGGAAGGAATCGCAAGTATCGGATGTGGGAACCCTCATGGTAGAACCATTACACATATTGGACCGTAGAGTCCGACAGCTTAGGAACCGTCTGGTAGACCAAGTTAAGGTCCAGTGGGACAAGTATAGTCCAGGATCTGCTACTTGGGAAGATGTCGAGACACTATGATGAGACTATCCCTCACTTTTTTTGACCACCTCGAGAACATGTTTATCGAAGGTTGGGTGTATGTAACACCACCTTTTGACTTAGACAAACAGGATTACCTGAGGCCTATATATTTTATTTTCTAGTCACAGTGAAACTATTAAGTGATACACTTAAACTTTAAAATGTATGAACTTTTATGAATGTTTAAATGTTAGTGATGATGATTATAATAGTGTGATCTACTATGTGAATGTAAATTTTACGAATGTTTAAATGTTATTGATGATGATGTATATGATGTGCATATTGTGAGAATGAATAATTTTATGAATGTTTAAATACTATTAGAATGATGTTGGATATGATGCAATCTATTTTGGTAAATGATAATCTTATGAATGGTTGTCGAAATTGAATAATGGAATATTATGAGATCTATTTCTAACTGCAAAACTTTGATGTTAAATTATCGGTACAGGGATACCAAATTGAAATGATGATAATATGCAATTACTTGATGATAATGCATAGAAATGTATGAGTTTGTGTTACAGACTAATCTGCAGGTTATGGGCTATGAAATAGCCAAGGGATAATGATAATGAAAGTGGATATCATGACCACTAACCAAGAAACATTATGGTATGAATATTGTAAGTGAAATTATATTGGTTTGGATGCATTTCTCTGATATGTGGACCAGTGCAGGATTTCAGGTGATGACACTGCCCAAAACTGAATAAACGATGAAAAAACCCCCAGCAACACGGTGCCACTGTATATTCCATTGTAGGGTGTGGACCCTAGTTATGATTAGGAGGGGTGGAGGCATTTCCCACCATGCATCCTCCGAAACCTGAAGTCATGGGAGGACAGTGTTAGTTCACGCTCCCCAAGACGTGTAATGATGACTGTCAGATGCCTACTAGGGAAGCTTGGTCGAGATAGTGACACTTCCACTTATGGGTTCTATTTTGAGTTAGGTCAATATAGTTGATGCTCCAAGATAGTCTAGCAGAGGAAGGATAGGAATGGAGATGAAAGTAGGTTAGGGAGGAAGGATGAGTAGAAATAGTTGAGAAGGTATGGAGATTTGTCTTGTAGTGGAATTTAATGTTTTCCCTTAAAAAAAAAATGTATATATATGAATATTAATAATTACGTAACTAAACCATAGTTGTCTAAATAAAATTGTTGAACCAGATAATACTAATTAAAGGATTTCTCAAACAATTGATTGGTTTGTTGTCTTTTATAAAAGACTAGTCTTGCTGACTGCATTGGATGCATACATAAATTACTAAAGGATGATAGTTTTGATTATTAGTACATGCACGAGACTTGTATGTACTAGATACACATGCATTTCTTGTACATATACACTAGTATGTATGAGTTTTCTTGACTTACTTACTGATAATG
>ML845886.1:21625-36230 GCA_009831015.1 Picea engelmannii | reverse complement strand
ATCGAGGAACGGTGGCCAGTCTCAGAACTCATTGTAAGTGATTCATTTTGAGGCTAATGAAAAAGATGCTTTTCCCGTCCCAAAATTCATAAATCTCATCTACGTCATTTGATTTATGTTTTATTTCTAACCCCCTATTAGATTAGTAGCATGCATGTGTAGTCTTATCTTGATTGCAGGAAGCTTTGTAGAAGGGGCAGCAGCAACAAGGAAATAGAAGGCTCAACGGAGGATCTACTTCAAGCGTTGTTAAAAAGGTGAGTTGATTCTTCCATTGTTTGCTCGAAAAGGGGTTGAGATTTTGGGTAGAAGGTTAAAAGTTAAATCTTAAGGGTCATTTTCTGCGTATAAGTTTAGAGCCCTAGCTTATTAGTCCGTAGGGTAGAATACCCAACAACACACATGCTCCAATGTGACAGTCATTAAGAACGAGTTATGCTTCCTCGTGTATAAGGAACCGATGAATAATGCAATCTACACTTTGACGATACAAAGTGTCATCGAGTATGAGATAGTTTTTTTCCTGATGGAGAATTCATCGACGCTCGTTGTGAGAAGCAGAAGAAGGGTACTTCAACGTCTGGAGATAGATTAGTATATCTCCATACCAGGGGTCCAAAGATGCGATAATAAAAAGATCTCCTTTAATAGGCGATTCTTCGGGCGTAACATCACTTGATTCAACCGAATGTTCCAAAATGAGTTCCGCAAAGACCAGTGACTTTTTCGATTTCGTGGAAACAAAATCCAAGTCAAATTCCTGGAGGATTACAATCCATCTATTGATATTTCTACCAATGACACGTTTTTTCAACACATATTGAAATGGATTCACAATGGCAGTGATAGTGGTCTTGGAAAGCAGAATATAATAACGAAACCATTGGACAACATGCATTGTTGCCAACACAAGATTCTCAACATGGGAATAGTTTATTTCTAGCCCAACCAAACCTTGGCTCAAATAATAAATCACATGCTCCTCGAGTAGATCATCCTCTTGAACCAATACCATACTGATGGTCAACTCTATGATGGCCAAGTACAATAATAAATATTTATTATAATTGGGAGTATGGAGCAGAGGGGTAGACGTAAGGCCACGTTTCAATGCTTCGAAAGAGCATTGAGTGGCTTCATCCCAATAGAAATGGACTCCCTTTTTCAATAAATGCACGAACCCCTTAGTGATCTCGACATAGTTTGCGATAAAATGTCGAATAAAGTTTTCTTTCCCCTGTAAGCTATGAAGCTCAGTTAATGTGCATGGGGGAGGAAATTGAACTATCGCCTCAACCTTAAGAGGATCGAGCATGATCTCTGATGTCAAAATTATGAAACCTAAAATATGACCCGACGTGACGTAGAAAATGCACTTTCTAGGATTCAATTGAATCCGATAGTAGCAACATTTTTTGAATATTAGTCGGAGGTGTGTGGGATGATAAGATCTCTTGCGAGAGCATGATGATAGATCATCAATATAAGCCTCAACTATATGTCTAAGGTCATGGAAAGAAAAAGACATGGCCCACTAAAAAGTAGCTCCAACATTCTTCAAGCCAAAAGGAATCTTACGTTAAGAAAATGTGCCCCACGAACAGATAAAATTTGTTTTATGTTGGTCCTCGGGTTTGATCTGAATTTGGTTATATCTCAAAAAACCATCCTTGAATGAAAATACCTCACATCATGCACATTCATCGACAATCTGATCAATGAATGGGGTGGGGAAATTCTCTTTTGGATAGGCCTTGTTCAAGTCACGAAATTCCATGCATACGTGAATCATACCCTATTTTTTGTTAACCGGAATGGTATTTGACACCCATTGCATCAACTGTATGGGGTAGATAAAACCATCTTTAAGAAGTTTCTCTATTTCAGCCTTAACAGTTTCTTCTTTTTGAGGATTCACTGGACGAAGCTTCTGTCGGATTGGATTGGTTTCGGGATAAGTCGTTATCTCATGTTCGACAATTCTTGGATCAATGCCTGGAATTTCCTCGTAAGAAAAGGAAAAAAAGTTACGAAATTCCTTAAATAAGTCTGTATAGATTCAAATCTCCTCAGGGGAGAATTCTACTCTGACGAAAACATTCTCCATGACACCAGGGGTTCTGGAAATATCTGTAGGGATCATTTTAGCGATACTTGTCATATTACCCTCGGTGTAAACTGGGTGCATAGCCAGAGGATTAATTGGACAAGACCTATCTCCAGTCATAGTCAACACAAATTCACCTACCTCTATTCTTCTTAACTACAGGAGGAAATAAGATCTGTGATGGAGATCATCCTAGGGTCTATATGGACCACTCAATGCCTCAATAATCACCTCATTTGAGGGAAATACCATGTATAAAGAATATGCATTGGCAAGGGAACCTTGAGCCCAAATAGGCTCGAGAACTAGATCTAACTTCTATGTGGGAGTTAGATCGAGATCGACCAAATCACGAACAAGGGCATGGCCATGCCAGAATGCCCTGTCCCTTCGAGTGTAGATGATGGGGAATGAAGAGTCCATGGATCATAAAATTAATTTTTTTGGAATGTCGACACCTAAAAAATATCAACCCTAGGTTGGTCGGGGGTAGCTGATATAAGTTTGACATCGCCAGAAGGAGGCGGGTAATCGAAAGTACCCATTAATTGTGAAGGTACAACACATTAAAGAGAAGAGTGTTACTTGGAGGAAATTTAAGAAGTATTTTGAGAAGAAATACTTGACTAAGATATATTATCACAAGAAAATGAAATAGTTATTTGAACTCAAGCTCAGAAGCATGACCATATATGAATATGAAAGAAGATTCCTAGAACTGCTAAAGTATGTCTCTTTCATCAAGGGTGAGACAATTAAAATTCAAAGGTATTTGAGTGGATTTCCAACATTCATCGGTGAAAAAATATAGTATGATGATCCCAAGACATTGGAAGAGACCATAAGGTGATCTAAATGTCTATATGATCAGTAGAAAGCAAGGCCAACTTTCCAAAAATCTTGGGAAGACAAAAGGAAATTCAAGGTGGATCAGAGGAAGAAAGGATTTAAACCACCATTCTTCAGAAATAGTCCATAGGGACCACAAACTCCTAAATATCACAAAACGATAGAGGTAGAAGGCCAAAGGCCAAGGAAACCACCTATTTAGTGTTGGGGTTGTAAAGGAGATAATAGATTCAAAGATTGTCTTCACAGAGGTGAAAAAGGAAGGATTGTTTATAATGTACAACAAGCTGAAATAGTGGAGGACATGGGAAGAAATGTGCCAAGGATCTATGCAGCCTTGGATAACAGGCAAGTAGAATATTAGTCACACATGATTGAAGTGGAAGGTATGATTAGCAACCAAACCATTGTTATTTTAATTGATTCGGGAGCTAGTCATAGTTATATAGATCCTAAGATGATAGAAATTTTACAATTGCCAAGAAGCAAGCATGGAAAATCTTGGTTGGTACAGCTGGCTACAGGAACGAAAAGAAGGGTTAATGAGATGGTTAAGTCATGTCTCATGGACATGAACGGTCTGAACACCAAGGCAGATTTGAACATGTTACCTTTAGGTTCATATGACTGTTTAATTGGGATGGATATGTTGGAACCACATCATGCTCTATTGGATTTTCATAAAAAAACATTCACTTGATTGGATGAAGAAGGGAACCAAAGGAAAGTGCAGGGAATTCCTAGGGTAGTAACCATTAGAGAAATTTCAGCATTGCAACTGAAGAAATGTTATAGAAGAGGATGTCAAATATTTGCATCTCATATGGAGGAGACACCTAAAGACAAGGTGCCAAATTTGGAGGATTAAGCAGTCTTGAAAGATTTTGAATATGTATTGAAGGAAGTACCAGGACTACCCCCAAAGAGAGACATTGATTTTTCTATAAATCTGACACTAGGAGAAGCTCCCGTGTCAAAGACTCCTTACAAAATGAGTACACTAGAATTGAAGGAGTTGCAAATGAAGCTTGAGTAACTTCTGAAAAAGGGGTATATATGCCCAAGTGTATCATCTTGGGGTGCCCCAGTCTTGTTTGTGAAAAATAAATATGGAATGTTAATATTGTGCATTGATTTCAGACAGTCGAATAAAGTGACTGTAAAGAACAAGTATCCTCTACCAAGGATCGATGATCTTTTTGATCAATTGAAGGATGCAAAGATCTTTTCAAAGATAGATCTCAAATTGGGATACCATCAGGTAAGAATTAAGGAGGAAGATATCAACAAGACAACCTTCAAGACAAGGTATGGTCATTATGAGTTCACAGTGGTGTCATTTGGGTTGTCAAATGCACCCGTTGTTTTCATGTTCTTAATGAATGGTGTTTTCCGAGAATATTTAGACAATTTTATCATTGTCTTTTTGGATGACATTCTTATATACTCTAAGTTAGAGGAAGAGCATGAACATCATTTGAGGATGGTGTTGCAAGTATTAAGGGAGCATCAGATGTATGCCAAATTGAGCAAGTGCTCATTTTATCAAAAACAAATTCTTTATTTGGGGCATATCATCTCAAAGGATGGGATAGCAGTGGATCCTAAGAAGATAGAAGCCATTAGAGAATGGTCAGCACCAAAGAATGTGACAGAGGTCAGATCATTCATGGGCCTTGCAGGCTACTACAAGAGATTCATCAGAGGATTCTCAAAGATAGCACACCCAATCACTTCCTTGCAAAGAAAGGGTATGAAGTTGCAATGGACGTCGAACTGTGAAAGGAGTTTCCAACATTTGAAACAATTATTGACAAGTTCTCCAATACTGAGGATTGTAGACCCAAATGAAGATTTCATTGTATGTACAGATGCATGTAATGAAGGACTTGGTGGATTCCTCAGTCAAAATGGATTTGTGATATGTTATGAATCAAGGAAGTTGAAGGAGAATGAAAGAAACTATGCCACTCATGATTTGGAGTTGGAAGCCATAGTGCATGCCTTGGGGAAATGGAGACACTACCTCATGGGGAAAAGGTTTGAGCTAAGAACAAACCACAATGGTTTGAAATATTTATTTGATCAGCCAAATCTAAATGCTAGGCAAAGCAGATGGTTAGAATTTCTAAGAAAATATGACTTTGATATAAATCATATCAAGGGGAAAGAAAATAAAGTGGTTGATGCACTCAACAGGAGGGTGCATGAAATACGTGCTACAACCATCAGCATGTACCAGACTGATGTTAAAAGAAAAATTATGGAGACTGCAAATACAGACCTACAATACAAAGAATTGATAGAAAAATTACAGCAAGGTAAGACACCACAGAAGATGGATATTTATAAGTTGGGAGTAGATGGAATACTTCTGCACAATAATAAAAATTTTGTACCAAATGTCCAGGACTTGAAACATATAATTTTTCATGAGATGCATAATGTTCCTTATGCAGGGCACCCTGGATATCAGAAAACCATAGCAGTGGTCAAGAGCCGATACTTTTGGCCAGGAATGAAGAGAGAGATAGCATAATACATCGCAAGATGTATGGAATACCAAAAAGTTAAAGCAAAACATAGGCACCCAGCAGGATTGCTGCAACCTTTGCCCATTCCTAAATGGAAGTGGGAAGTGGTGACAATGGATTTTATTATGGGATTGCCCAGAACATGAAAGCTACATGATTCTATTATGGTGGTGGTGGACAAGCTTACAAAAGATACCCATTTTATTCCACTAAAAACTACTCACAAGGCAGCAGATGTCACTGATATTTTCATGAAGGAAGTGGCACGATTGCATGGAATTCCTAAAACAATTGTATCTGAAAGAGACCCAAAATTCACCTTGAATTTCTGGAAATGATTGTTTAAAGGACTCGAAACAAATCTAAAATTTAGTACAACTTACCATGCTGAGTCTGATGGATAGACAAAGAGGGTGAATAGAGTGATAGAAGATATGTTGAGAATGTATGTGATGGATAAACCATCAAAATGGGAAGACTACCTACATTTAGTAGAATTCACTTACAGCAATTAGTATCAGGCATCATTGAAGATGAGCCCATTTGAAGCACTTTATGATAGAAGGTGCAATACTCTAGTAAGCTGGGATAACCCAACTGATAGAACAGTAGTCAGGCTAGATTTGCTCAAGGAGATGGAGGACCAAATGTTAAAAATAAGAATTTGAAAGCTTCCCAGGACAGACAGAAAATCTATACTGATAAAAATAGAATCCACAAAGAATTCAAAGTGGGTGATCATTTTTTCCTGAAAGTGAAAGCTAACAGGAGTTCCCTGAAGTTGGGAAGCTACACCAAGTTGGCAACCATATTTTGTGGACCATTTGAAATCCTAGAGAGGATTGGTCCAGTTGCTTATATGATTGCATTGCCTACATCTATGTCTGTTCATAATGTATTCCATGTATCATTGCTAAAGAAATGCATACCTGATGATAATCATGTTATTGATTGGAATGTTATTCAGGTGGAGCAAGAAGGCGCTTTCCAAGTGCATCCGGTGCACATTTTGGACCGGAAAATCAAACAACTCTGAAATCAAGCCTTAGGTCTTGTAAAGGTCTAATGGTTCTAGTATGTACCTAAATACACTACTTGGGAGCATGAGGATGAAATGCAGCCAGAATACCCACATCTTTTTGAAAAAAAAATTAAAAAAAATTGGTTGTATATGGGTACATGATGCACTGAGGACAGTGCATAAATAAGGGGAGGGGATTGTAATATCCCTCAGCTGAACCTAAATGCAAATGTAATCCATGTATATTTAAGCTAGTGAGTTGTTTAGACATCATTTTTGTGATACACCTTTCATGTCATGGTGCATGCATATACTGCGCAGTAAAGTGATGTAGTGTGCACATTTCTGGATACCGCATGTAGTAACTAAAGAGCGCGCAACCTTGAGGTCAGTGGATACCATGCGCAATAACTAAAGTGCATGCAATATTAAGGTAAGAAAAATTTTATGTATATGATATGAATTATAGGCTGGTGAGCCAGTATTATAAGCCGAAATGCTTATGTTTTGGAATTAGGCCAGAGTGCCTAGATGTTAAAGACCAGTGCGCCTATTTTGTATATGTCTCATGATTAATATAAAATACATCAATGTGCATAGAATGACCACGATAAAATATAAGGGGGACTAGATTCCACCAAATAGGGATAGGGAGGGCCTAAAGTTAAGAACAGGGCTAATCTAGAGAGCTTAAAGCCGAAAATAAATATTATATTAATATTTATTAAAAACATAAAGTACGGATAATTAATTTATCCTAAGTCCTAAAGTAGGGGACAAGTGTATCAGAGTAGCTTCCAACATGAAAAGTGTCAAGTTGGATACATGCATACTTGTTTTTGAGACTTAGTTCCTTTGGGGGGATAGACCATTGTGGGGAAAGAGAGGGGTGGAAGAATTGCTAAGAATCTTACCATTTTTCCTTCAACTAGAGAACCAATATCCAGGATACATTCCGTCATTCACTGAGCTATACTTGTATCTTCCTACCATCGTACCTAGACCAGATCGATAACCATTCCTGTTGGTGTACCTGTCAGCTTGGGAGTGGAATTGAAGAGGCAGGTTGTCAGGCCCGTGAGAAATTCTTTGAGTAAGAGAATTGTTGGGGATCAATTTCCTAAAGGTTATAAACTGCGGCTACAATGCTCTGAGACGTTCAGTCTGGCCTGCTGCTGAAGCCCTAGAAGGGAAGTGGGGAATCCAAAGGACTGTTTGTTGGAGAACTGAGAGGGGGGGGTGAATCAGTTGTTACTGTGCTTAAACAATTATGCTTCTTTTAAACTCTTTGCAGAAACAATGAAGGACAATCACAATAGTGCAGGAAAGTAAGCAATATCATATTCAACATCAGTCACACACATGTGATACACAGAGACAGATATTTCCTGAGGAAACCCATAAAGGGTAAAAACCTCTTTTTCTGTATATGATAAGTAATAGTTACATTATTTACATTATCATATATATGAGCACCAACTCATAATGAGGCTACAACCTCTATTTTTCAAGCTGCTACTTGCTAAGAGCACCAACTCTCTGTTTTCTCTAGCACCCACTAGAAGGAAGCCCCAACTCCCTGGTTTCTCTAGCACCAACTAGAAGGAAGCACCAAATCCCTGTGTTCAAGCACCCACTTGAACCTTTGAGGACACCAGTCCTCCCTAGCACCTCCCAACCTCCCTGAAATATAAATCTTTTCTACTCAAACTTATTACACTGATATAATGTTCAACAATGTCTTACCAGACTCATCACTGTTCTGCTGCATCTCGTTGCTCTGTTTGCCTCACTTCCTTTATGCACACATGACTTGCGCTATCTGTTCTTCTACTTTTTATGCTCTATGCACCATGTCCATTCACTGCACATATCCTCTTTTGTTCAATTCATCTTCTGCACTCTCCTCCTTCTTCACACATGAATCACCTTCAACAACAACAACCACAGCAAACTCCAACAACAACAAAAACCGCTTCTCTTCTCTGTACCGTGTATATATGGCTTCTGTGCATCTTGTGCATGAAATATTCACCATTCCTCTGCATGATCATATCGCGCCAATCTCCTCCACATCTCAAGTGCTCTACGTGATCATCATCGCGATTCTTCAACTTCTCTGGTAGTTCAACCCCTATGTCTATCATCACTAGGTGTTAAGCCGAGATTCCTTTTTCTCTCTGGAAGTTGAGACTCTTCGTCTTCTCTATTACATTCAATCTCATCCTTTCTGTTTTAGTTACGAGCTCTAACCCTCATCCAACTATCAATTTCCTCCACGAATCGTCTTCATTCCACTGGCAGATTCCATGTGACTCTTCAGCTTCTCTGGTCATTTTCCACCATGCGTCCAGCATCAATTGGTGTTCTGCTGAGATTTCTCAACCTCTTTGGCAGTTGAGACTCCTCATCTTCTTTGGCACAGTCAAGATTATTCCTTCCTAATTTTTGGGTGCAAATGCACCTTTTGGATATGCAGCGAGAAAATATTGACGACCAGAATCTGTGCTCCCAGATCTACGGTCGGGATTGGATTCTGGAGCCCCCCTGCCATTCTACCTTTAAGCGGAGGGGGGGGGGGTCCAGAATTGGGCGCACATCTCTAGAGTGACTAGGATTAGAGTGCCCAGATCAACAATGCTCAAGCGATTCCGGACCCCCCTTGCCTTTCTCCCTTTAATAAGGGGGGGGGGGGGTCTGGAATGGTGGGGTATTGACAAAGGACCCCACTCCTGTCATGTCACCTTTTGTATCGTTCTCCACTTGAATGTGTGACAAGGCTCGTTCCCTTTATCCCGTCCTCATCCTCTGACATCTGTCCATCTCCTGATTTCTGAAACTCCAAAGTGGTGTAAATCTGCTGATGTCACATGCAGATTGACACGTGTTGAATACTACCACATATCACTCTGATTCGTGACTTACATGTGCCTGAAATGTTGAATCCGTTTGACACTTGTCATTACCTGGTTGTGCCACGTGTTCCTAGATGACGTGAGTCATATCGATGGTCCATTTTCATCTGATGGTTCAGATTCAGTCGAGATTTCACACATCGCGATTTCGACACTCTTAACGTTCAGTGTTTTTGTCACTTCAAAGTCTTGATCCACGAAACTCCGTAATGGAGTCATGTCAATGGTCCAGATCACATCTTGATATGATGGCTACGATTAAATCTTAATATCGCATATCGCGATTTCGGGATTCCTGTGGTTATTGTTCTTTGACATCTTCAACTCTCGATCCGTGAAACTCCAAAACGGACTGAGATCGATGGTCCAAATCAGACCTTGATTCAATGGCTGTGATTAAATCGCAATTTCGCAATTCTTGTTGCATTGTTTCTTTTCCCTCTCCATGTCTTGATTCACGAAACTCCGATATGGAGTTGGATCAATGGTCCAGATCTGATCTTGGTTCAACGGATGCGATTAAGTCACGATTTTGAATATCGCAAAATCGAGATTTCTATGGATGATATTACTTGACATCTCCAACTCTCGATCCCCAAAACTCCGACATGGAGTGGAATCAACAGTCCAGATTCAACCTTAATCTGATGGTTGATATTAAATCGTGATTTCAGATATTGTGATTTTGAGAGGTTAGGGAACATCGTTCCTTTGACTCTCCAATCAACAACCTGACGATCTATCCCCACGTGTCCTGCCTGTAGATGGGCGGTCCTCCTTCTTTCAGGATTTTGTGAGCCCTCTACTCCTTGCACTTTAAATAACGTGCCGGTTCTCCTCGATCCAATGGTGGTCAGACCCTACGCTCGGATCTAACACCCGAGATCTATCCTCCATATCTGCACACTCCTCTTGTCTACATTGAGATCTGACGGTCATTGGGAATTCAGGATGGGATCCAACGATCACTGATGCTTCTCCTCCAAGATTATGCATCCTCCTTACTTGGAAGAATTTCTAAGTGTCAAAGGCCTCAACCTTTGATCCACCTATGATCCTACGTACACTATCTCCCTTGAGCTTTAGCCATGAGTTAACCTCATCCCTGGTGCACAGCTACGCACTGCATTCAACTCTGTGCTAATTCCTCCTAAGCTTATGTTTTTCCTGTTTTTCCATCGATGCACACTCTGATCCTGCCATCAATGACAAGCGCATACTACCTATGTCAACCATCCTCTGCAATGTCTTCCCAAACTTCTTCTGATGCCCGTCTGTTACATTCTTCCTACAGTGTCTTCCAAAACTGCTTCTGATGCCCGTCTGTTACATTCCCTCTATACTCATGCCATCTTCATTGTTGTACTTGCCATCAATGAAAATCATATGCTCTCTGTTAAACATTTTCCAACAATCTCCCCCTTTGGCATTGATGGAAACAAAGGCACCCATATTCATTTCTCCCCCTTTGACATCAATGTCAAAGAGAATATGCTCCCCCTGAGTTGTTGCAGTATTTTTAGGAGGTATCAGATATTAAACCAATGCAAACTCCCCCTGACGGGATGGACTTTCTCATTTGAGGCCTGCGGAATATCTGTATCTAAACTAGAGTCTTCTCTTTCTAATTCTTGGACCTGTTCATATTCAGCTTCCGTTGTATCCTCTGTGGAAAACTCAAAAAATTCCCACCTCTCTTACTAGGACTCCTTCATCAACCTTTTCTTCTCATGAGTAGATGACTTCCCCTGTCATTGTTATCTCTCTGCTTCTGACAATTTTCCCCCTTTGTTCCTAAAAGGTTAACTATCCTTGACATGGTATTTCCTCTTGTTGTCTCTACAGGATGTCATGTATATCATATTGTACATCAGAATGTTGTTGTCCTACTTGAACACTGTGCAATTGTAGCTTGTACTTTTTTTTAAATATCCCTTGGATCTCCCCATTGAATCTCATCGATCTCTATTACTGCAATTTTCATTTTTCTTCCATGATGCATTCAATCCAGGGATTTTATGTCCATATTCAATCATAAGAGAAAACTGCTACACCCACTCTCACACTTGCTTTTCTTTCTCACAAATGAAGGACCTATATTAGGTTTATTAGGAGCACTGATTTCTACCTTGTTGATTCCAATATCGGATTTGTCATTTGGTGATCTCTGACTATCCAAGACCTTGTCCAGAGTCATGGAACTTCTCAAGAACTTGATTTGGGTGTCTACCTTCTCAACCTTCAAGACTTTTTCTTTCTGTTTATGATGCGGTTCTTATCCTACTTCATCCATGGGGTTAATGCTAACTGAACATGCTTTTATTGTATCTAAATCTTCTTCTTTACTTGTAGGGGAGGACTCAATTTCAACATCATTAATTTTCTTTATAATTTTATTCACCACTTGTCCTGAGTTTATATTTACCTTACATTCTTTGGACATGAGCACCTCTTCACTGCCTCTGTCACATTTTTGACTTGTACTGAGCAAATTATGTTTCAGACCATCCACAAGCAGAACGTACTAGGCATCTCCTTTGTCATTACTCAAACTCATCATCCCTCTATCCTTGATTTTACCTGGTTCATCATTTTCAAGGATCACTTTTCCTGTTTTGCTTTTACTTATGGACAATAGCTTATCCTTGTCTCCATTCATGTGCTTGGAACATCCACTGTCTATATTCCCAGAGGCCTTTTGTTTTTTAGTTGAAAGTGCTTGACCACATTTTTCACTATCTTTCCTTTTCCATGTGCTGGCCTTTCTATCTAAGAACTTTATCCTTGGGTCTGCTTTGTAATTCTTCATATGGCAGTTTTCCACTTTGTGGCCAAAGTTGTGACAGTTATAACATTCAATCTCATTGTTCAATAGGTCAAAGTTGTAGTTGCAGTGTTGTCTACTCATTGAATGTTTATTAATCCTTGACCTCCTCAGTTGCATGTCTCTAGACTTAATTTGGCAATTTGCAATATGTGATGGTTTGTTACTTTGTTGTATCATTCTTTGTTGTGGTAGATATTTATTCCTTGGAAAACTTAATTGCTCGTGTCTAAGTCTTAAGGAACAATTTACAACTTTGTGTCCAAAGTTAGAACAGTAGAAACAATATCCATAGAAGAATTCTTTGTACCTGGAAAATGGTTGTCTTCTTTGAGCAAATCAATTTCTTTCATGTTGATGATGTCTTTGAGCAGGGAGTGCATTATTTATTTGTTCTATAGATTCATTCCTGACACCTTTTTCTTTACTTGTCCTGGGCGGCTGATTGTCTTCCTTTGTTTCTGCAGGTTTGTTGTTGTCATTGGTTGTCAATTTGACATGGACACTAGCTTTGACAAACTTGATGGGTTCTTTGTTTCTTGTCTGACCACTACTTGATTCCTCTTCATAACCCAAACCAGTTTTCAGCTTTGGATTCCTTTGCTGATTCAGAATGGTGGCTAATCCTTCTGAGGCTTTGATACTTGACAGATTATGATGATACAAGGCTTGAAACTTCTCCATCGCTTTCCTAGTTTTCACTACTTCTTCTTCCAGGGCTTCAGATCTTGCCCTCTTTTCTGATAGCTGATGTTTTAGAATATCCTCGATTTTCTTTGCCTCTTATAATTTCGCTTTTAGCAGGGCAAGGTCTTCATCAGGTTGTTTACTGTCTTTCTCAAACTATATCAGCAATTGTTTTTTCTTTCTGTTCTTAATTCTGAGTCTGTCAATCTCTTCCAGTGCACTGATCAGTTCTTCTTCCATATCAACCACATCTTCTTCATCATTCTCATCACTGAATGTGCTTTCATTATCATAATCCTCTTTGGCCATAAGCATGAAGTCATTTACCTTGTCTTCATAGGAAGAGTCAGTATCGATTTCTTCTGAGGAGTCATCATTGTTTAGACATAGACTTTTCTTTTTATCAAATCTCTTGGATTTTTGCTTCTCTTCACCTTCATAGTTTTGATCATGTTTCTTGTGTGGACATTTATTTGCAAAATGACCTATCTTACCACAGTTGAAACATTTGAAGGGAAACTTACCTTGATACTTGCCTGATCCTTTCTTTAGTCTTCTCACGAATTTTTCTTCAATTTCATCAGGCTCAGAGTCTTCATTCTTATCTGCTTTAAATGATGCTTCTCTAGAGGTGGGTTTATCTGTAACTATCCTCATCTCATATGCAGTCAACGTTCCTAAAAGTTGATCAAAGGACAAAGTCTTTATATCATTAAGTTCTTCTATAGCTGAGACCTTTGGGTTGAACCTATCTGGCAGAGATCTCAAAATTTTCTGAACTAAAGAGGGTTCCTCAATTTTTTCACCAAGTGCTTTCATTGCATTTACTAGTTCTTCAATTCTCAGAAAATACTTCCCAATGGTTTCATCTTCTTTCATCTGTAGTTTTTCAAACTGTACTCTGTAGGTTTGAAGCTTGGAATATTTCACCTTCTCATTACCTTCATAAATGTTAGTGAGTTTGTCCCACATTTATTTAGCAGTTTGAAGATGCATCACCTTCACAAAATCAACTTCTGTGTAATGATCCCAAGCCATTATGAAAGGATCATCACTGTTTTGGTGTCCTTTTAAAATCTTTTTCCTCGTAGTGGTATTTCGTCAAACAGTTTGCTGATCTATTTGTTTAGTTATGTTTATATGTGTGTATGTAGCAAATAACAGACAGAGATAACCATGGAATATACCTCAACCATATGCAATAATATAGACAAGCCAAAACATCTCAAATCTTCTTTATTCATAAAATAGAAGAATCTTCTACAATGGATATGTCGATCTGGAATGCTCAACAGATGGCCAAGATGATAGACAATAGATAACAAGTATGAGCTGCTACAAAATTCTCCTGCTGATACAAAACAAGCCTCCAAAGGCTAGATAAGAGATGAAGACCAATGCCAAGTGCCAAACCCCTCAAGCTGGAAGATGCCATGCTCTGCTGGATAAATGAAGCTCATCAACAATTCGGCCCTGGTGCCAAAGATGTCCAATAATCTCAAGAAAGGTGTCAAACAGTAGATCAGGTGATGGTAAGAATAACCCAGGTGCCCGAATCTCCAAGATCCCTCTCAATCTTTGTAGATATGAACTCCTCCACTTAATGGTGCACCCCACTAGATGCCTGAAACCCTAGATAATTCGGCCAAGGTGAATGAACCCTCCAAA
>ML845885.1:13046-40328 GCA_009831015.1 Picea engelmannii | reverse complement strand
TGTTATCTCTTTAAAGGATCTGACCTTGGAGCCATTAGGAAGTGTGATATCCCAAATTGTGTTTATGTGTTTCCTATGATTGGAGAAATTGTGATTTTTTTTATTGCCTTCTCCTATCCAGAGAACCCTGTTGTTAAGTCTCATCAAGCTTCTTCCTCCTCTAAAAGTTCCTTTTTTCTTCTCTCAAAATCTTGTAAATACTCAACTTCCTCTTCTAAGAATACCTCTGTAGAGTTGTTTTTGAAAAGAGCATTAATCCCTTCTTCCACCTCTTCCACCTCTTTTTCAGATTTGAAGATAATAATTTTTCCCATCCTCTCATCACACTATTGATTCTCTCGAGATTGTCTACAAATTGTTGACTCACATAATCCCTCTCTTGACAGTTAAATGGCTTCCATGTCTTAATAATTAGATCTATGAACTCTTGATCTAATAGACAAGTGTGATTGAATTCAAGTGGATTAGGAGGTTTTTTATCCTCCTCCTCCATTTTGAGTAAAATTGGGAGGTAATTTGACAAAACTCCATTGCTTACCCAAGATTTGATTCTCAAGTTTGTATTACAAAAATATTATGCCATTAGGGAATGATCTAGTCTCTTAGATATCCCTCTCTTCCACATATATAACTTTGTTGAGTTGGAGTGACTTTCACATGCTCCACATTAATAATATGGATTGTGTCAAACAACTAAGAAATTAATCTTCAATCCGGCTCTTTCTTGCATTTCCCCCCCAAATCTCCCTATAATTTAGGGTTAAATTCAAATATCCCCTGAAAATCAGATTATCTCCTCCCAACAACCTATAATTACCTACTGAAACCCAGAATGGCTTCCCATCCCTATAAGGCCCATATACATTAATTAATGTCAAGTTCCTCCCTAATTCCTTTATTGTGAGCTCCATTATAATACATGAAGCCACAAATGGTGAATAAATTGAGTTGAAACTAGAGTTCCAACTATTAATAAGACCCCTAGACAACCCTGCTACATCTAAGGTACACAAATTACAATCCTTTAAAACCTTTGTTAAAAAACCAACAACTTTATGGATAGAGCACATGGTTTCTCAAAGAAAAACAATATCAATTTTATAGACTTCAAAAATTATTTTGAGGAATAACTACTTGTGGGTACCCCTTACCCCTCTATCATTAAGTGAGAGAACAATCCTTGGGAATCTAGGGATTGGTCCTTCCCTGCTCCAAGAGTTGTGTTGATACTCTATTGTTTTCCTTCTCTCATTTCCTCTTTTTCCTTTGATTTGGATAGAGTCACATGACATTTTCTTCATGCATATATAATGTGAAACCCCACCTACTTCCCAAGGTTCCTCCTCTAAATCCTTATTGGATCTAGACTAGTAATTCAATTCTTAATGAGGATTACTAGAGGTCATTTTTTAGGCCTTTCTAAGAATAATAGGCTTAATTGCTAGGTATATTTTTAAGGTCTTTCCAAGATCACCAACCCTAGGTTATCCCTCAAAATCACCTATAAGATTACCAACCTTATTCAAGACAACTCCAATCCCCAATGGCTCCACCTTCTCCTCGTTATAAATCTCTTCCTTGAGAGGTTCACTCCCAATATTTCTAGGGTTTTCCAAGAATAGTGGAGGACCCTTCCTTGTGCATTTAATTAGGATTGTGTAACCCTTAAGCCCAAGGAAGCTAGTACCCATATTTAAAGAACACAAAGGAGGTTTATGGAACATACCTTTGATACAAGATGACATCAAAGGGTCCAATGATTTCAAAGCAACAAAACCTATGTTGACCTGATACTTGATAGCTTCTAGACAACTTGTGTTGACTTGTTCCTTGGTTGATTTTACCCCTAACTCACCCCTAGAAGTCCCTTTTTTCCTCACCTCTTTCTTCTTCACCCATAATTTTTTTCCAATACCTTGACCTTTCTCAGTTCCTCGACATTCAGCCTTCAAATGGTCAACCTTGTGAAACATATCACAATGGAAGGGCAACCTTCAATAATAAAGTTTCTAAGTAAAATCTCACAAAATCCACTCAATCTCCAAGTCTTCAAGCAATCCCCCCCTTAGATCCAATTCAAACAAAACTTTTGTAATCCTTTTGTTCACTTTTGTTAGCCAACCTTCCTCAAAAGCAACAAAGCACCTGATGGAATTTCTTACTCTCGACACAATGCCTTTATTCCACAACAAAAGGGGAGGCCTAGTAAAAAGACCCATGTTTTTTGTATAAATGCAGGCTCTATCCCAAGATCAAAGCCTGGATTCCAGTGTTTAAGGCATAAACTCGATGACCCCTGGAGCCACTCCTTTTCCAAGAATATTTGCATATTCTCATCTCCTCTCAAGATGAAGCAAATCCAACCATGCATCAGAATATGAAATTTTAGAATATAACCTAAAAAATGGGAACCCATTATCTAACAACTAGCCCTTTAGGGTTTCACCCTTCACATTCTTCCCCATAAATCTACCAACAATCACCAATGTCATCATCTTCTCAGCCTGTGATACCTTCAAATCATGGTCTACAACCATCTTCAGTTTCTTTAGCCACACCCTAATGAATTTTTTATTGCAAACCTGAATTTGGTTTAATGCCTAGCCTTCCTAGAACAACATTGTCAACGTTACCTTCGTTTGCCCCTTCAACTGCCTCAGAATCTAACACAACTTCAACACCCTTCCCCTCCATTGCAAGCATTGATAAATTGCAGTCCTTACCATTCTCTACTTCTACAAGTGACCTCCCTTTCAGAAGTTCAGAGATAACCCAAGGTGAGAAAGATGTAAAAGGACCGTGATGTACATCCTGAGAAATTAAAGGAGAATCAAGTAGTAACTTGTCCTTTCCCACCTCAAATAGTGCAATTGTAGTTAATGTCAATGAAGCAGGATCAAACTTCTCTATCTATTATGGATTTGATGACATCCTCTTGTATTCATTAGGATCACACAATGTGCTACCGCCTAATCAATCCAACAACCTAACCTCCTTTGTCACCTCTACATTCCATATGTCATTTGGTGCCTTGGAACATCTCCAAATCTCAACAAGCTCCTCATGTAACCTAAATATATACCTCAACCTGCCCTCATCCTTGATACTATGATCCATGAAGTCTAATTTTTGCACCATAATCACCGAAGATAGGTTTATGACCCTAGTCCTCTTCCCTTGTGCACTGCGAAGACCCTTAAGATTAAGCCCCATCACAAAAAATGCCAAATAAGATTTTAAACATCGTGGCTTTGTTATGGTGCCTCTTGTTCTAAAATGAGTTATGTTAGCATACAAAACATCATCATGTAGTATACACTAAAATGAAATCAAATTTGATATATTCCATTCAACAAGAAAAGAAAATGAACATATAAATTCTAAAAAATTAAAGCATGATTGCAAAAGATAGGGGAGAAATGCAACAAAAAATAGAATTAATGTTTTTAGTAAAGATGGATCTTTCATATATTGCAAGTTGTATAGTTATTGCAAAAAATTTTAAAATATGACCATTGAAATAACGAACCAAAAACTAGTCATACAACTATCCTCGACGTTGACAACTTAAAAATACTTCGACATTTTTTTCAAACGTCTCACAAGTCATTGTATGAAGCATTTTAAATTCACTTTTAAATACCTACAACCATCCACCTTATCTTCACAAGGAAGAGGAATATTGCTTATGACTTTAATCATGTTAACAATGACATCTTCTAGACCAAGCCATGCAGGATCCAACATGAATGCATTCTTCTAAAATCGACACCTTCCTCGACATATGAATCTAACTACTTCACCTTCTCAGCTTGCATGAATTGTACTAGTCTCTAAATTGGAAACTTAAAACACTTCTACATTTTTTCCAAAGATTGCACAAGTCATTGTATGAAGCATTTTAAATTCACTTTTAAACACCTACAATAATCCACCTTCTATTCACAAGGAATATGAATGTTGCTTATGACTTTAATAATATAACAATGACATCTTCTAGACCAATTTCCACTCCATGCATGGTCGAACATGAATGAATCTTCTATAGTTGACACCTTTCTATCATATGGATCTAAATACTCCACTTTGTCATCTTGTTTTAATTGTACTATACATACATACATGTGTGTGTGTGTGTGTGTGTGTCAATTAGGAATCTTGGGTGGTTGGAAGGAATGATTGTTATTCTCCCAACGCGGGTTCAATTCTGGCAAGTGACATGTTGTCTCATAATGAGTATATTGTTGTAATGGCTTTGAGCCCTGTTGTTGACTGGGCTTGTCCCCTAAATATTTTGGTATTTACCCTAGGTACCATTCTAAAAAGGAGGGGAAGTACTTGAGGTTTTTCCCTGGGCTCTATAACCTGCAAAAAAAAAGTGTGTGTGTGTGTTGTTACCCCCTCACATCTGGGGGTAACTAGAGGATAATGTTTTCTCCATGATTCACATTTCAGACAACAAATTCGATGATGTCATTCCAGACTCTCCACATATAGTTTCCCACGTATGCCTTCCATCCATGTCGGCTCAACTCACTCATATGATGTGGTGCATTTATACACTCAAGTACATCGATCTAACACTTCATATTGTGTGATAATGTTAATACTTGAGGCATGGAAATGGTGATCATGTGTTGATTGTGATAATGAATTGTGATGCTTGAGAGTTGTGATTTTTTCCTTGTCTCATCTTGGTGGCCATTGTCATTTTCTAGTCAAGTGTTGTCATGCTTGGGAAAAGTTGTACTACCAGGTGGGCTTAATGGTAACACATTCCATATGTCACATATCCATTGTCCTTTCTTTTGGATTGGGTGTTACATGTACCCCAAAAAGGTATGTGCCTCATAATCCCATGAGAAGAAGGGGCTAGAAAGTTGGAGGTCGATGCAACTATATAAAAAAAAAAGGACACAGAAAGAGTTAAATCCCCAATTCAAAATGTGGGGGAAAGAAAAAAACAAGAAAAACAAAGTATAAAAAAACAAGAAAATAAAGAAGCATGAGCTCTACCCCCTTACTAAGAGGCCATCACCCCAAGTCCTATGCAATGAATGCATATGTTATGAAAGGACTTAGCAAATCAAATGTCAAAAGCCAAAAAATATTAATAAAGCTATAAAGAAAAAGGGAAGCAAAGATCTTGAAAGACACGATGTCAAGGAAAGGGTATATCATTACCTAAGTGCTCCCTCTACAAAGGCACTCATGAGGATGAATATTTCACATGGCCTTGCATGTCAATAACATCCACCCCATGAAGTAAACCCCAATCCATACCATTATCATTGCACATACCCTTTGATGGGTTTCCATGAGACAAACCTCTTCGTATGGGTATTGGCACACCTAATAGGGGGGTAATAATGTTATGTTATGCTATGTTGTTGTTGGTTAACATCCATTGAGACTGAATTGGTCTATCATACCTTAAGAGGGCAAGGGATTACTTGCAATTCTTTAGAATTTGTTTTTTGTGCTCGAAAAGCATTAAGAGAAGCTTTCCAAGATCAACATAGTATTGTTTACTTAAAATATTAGGAAGGTTGGTAGGGTGACCGATATTTTGAAATTAAGATATAATCTAGGTATAGGCTCGATACTATAAGAGAAAGTGATTTTCATCTTCAACCTTCTTAGTGTCACAAAGGTGACACACTCTTTCATCCCATGGTGTTTTAGGAATTGACCAATGCCCAATTTCAGTATGGAGCTCATGAGAATTTGTTCTTACTTATTTTTTTCTTTGTACTTGTCAAAACATAGAGATAATTTTGATCTTCTAGACTAGGGTTGATTACCTCCTTATAATATCTTAATTTTCTTTTTTCCTCTAACTCTTTATCACACCGCATTTTCTCCCTAAATTTTGATTTAATAATATTTTTAATTGTATCCTTATTCTGCAAAATGGTCTCTTCCATGATTCCCCATTGGCTTAGCTAAGATTGGGCATCTTTATGCCAACCCCGCTTGAGTCGAAGGTGGTTGCGGCTAGAGTTTGAAGCAATTTTAGGAAGTCTCTTATCTTCCATCTTGTTTAACTTATTCTTATACATTAGGTGTCTAGTCATAATTGTGCTCTTAATTGGGGAAAGGTTTGTGATGCAGGAGCATCTGACATTAAAATTGAGAATTGACCACATGGTTCAATAACCATTTACCAAGTGAGTCGATTCTCTAATTTCTTATTTAAATTTGTAATAATTCTTAAATGTCTCTAAAAGACATTTTCGTTGAGTTTGTTTGCTAGGTGTTGATTTGTTGTGATAGGTATTAAATTTGTTGCTAAACCTTATGAATAAATCTCTAGTTTAGACATTTGTTGAGATAGCTCAGGATTTTGTTTGTTTGTGAGCTATCTAAGGGCTCAAGGTATATTAGATGTTTTATAAGAGTTAGCAAGACAACAAGTGTGAGAGAGATAGAGACATAGGTTAGAAGGAGATTAGATGAAGGTTGGATAGATGGAAGTGTGACAAAGAACTGTGTGAAGTGATTTGTATGTTGTATGTTTAAGGTCTAATTGACCAAAAGAACCATTGTAATTCTAATATGTTTTAATTGATATCTCCAATTTTGTGTGTGTTAATTTTTTGGTATATGCCTTTGACTTCATTCAATATCTTGTCGCTTGGAGATGGTAATGTATGCATTTGCGGGAAATATCGTGCGCAGTTAATCCCAACCAAGTTCTAAAACTCTATTTAAAACTATTTCTTGAGTATTTGTCTTCACATGAAAAGATAGTCATGATTTGTCGTAGTGGAATAACCCCTTAAAGATTTGCGACACATTGGTATTGTTTGTTGATTTTCGTGCATAGAGTTGTTTGCAAGTCGTTAGTATTATTTGTTGAGTTCCACGAGTGGAGTTGTCTAGAAAAGATCTTTCCAATATTGTTTATTGATGCTTCCACACATAGGCATATTTGCACAGAGTGATCTATAACAGAGCGCAGTTCAACGCTGAAGAATAAGGAAATTTGAGCACGTGTTTGTGTTGATCCGAGGCCAAATAAACAACCCAAATGTCAGTTGTTGATAGAGTATTTAAAACTATGTGATTGTGGGTTGAAGTTGGTGGTTCACGCCATCATTTTTTGTATCAGAGCTTACATAGTAAGTGTGCTCGTGAAGAAATAGAAGATGTCACCCAAGAGAAGGGGTCAAGGCATACTAGTTGCAAATTGGAATTGCAATAGGAGATGAGGCAACTCTGAGCAAAGATGGAAGACATGGAGACTTCCATGAAGAGGGAGCTTGACATTGGAGATGTTAGTGAAAGTGAAGAAGTGACAATCTCTGGAGAAGAGGAAGAAGAAGAAACATCAGAAGAAAAATTGATAAGGATTGTCACAAAGGTCAGTGCCAGACCAAAGGTAGAGGTGCCAGTGTATGAAGGTAACCTAAATGTTGAACAATTGATTGACCGGATTAATGACCTAGACAAATATTTTGATTATGAAGATGTAGATGAAGGAAATAAGGTAAAGTATGTAGTGAAAAGGCTAAAAGGTCATGATGCTTTATGGTGGGATGAATTACAAGCTGATAGGAACCGAAAAGGTAAATTTAAGATTAACAATTGGGACATGATGATTGATAAGTTCAAAAGCAAGTTCATGCCTAAGGATTACCAGTTGAATTTGTTTAAACAGTTACAAAATCTCAGACAGAAGGCTATGACTATGAAAGTATATACAAAATTTGTTTACAGATTGACAATTAGAGTTGGTCATATTGAAGAAGATGTTGAAAAGGTTGCCATGTATATTAATGGCTTGAGATATGATATACAAGATGAAATTAGAATTTTGTTCCTGAAGACGGTTGAGGATGCCTATCAAGCAACTTTGAAGGCAGAGGATAAGTTGGCCAAAAAATAGAGTCAGAAGAATAGATGAAGAGGTCTAGCAAGAGGCAAAGGACAATCCAGTAATAGAGGGAGATTTCAGACCGCAATAAATGAAGGAGGAAGCTCAAGCTCAAGTAGTCAATCATCAAGAGGAGGAGAATCAAGAGGCATAATATTTTTCTTCAGAAATAGAGGTAGAGGAGGCAGAGAAATTAAATGTTATACATGTGGAAAGACAAGCCATATGTCATGGGACTATACAAAAAATAAATCAGCAAGTCAAAGAAATGCAAATATAGCAGAAGCTAAAGAAGAGAATGTGAATGTAGTCACAAAAGAAGAAGTTTTTGAGGTAGGAGAATCATTGTTGCTAAAAAGAGTTATGATCAAATCAGAGAAGGAATCTAAAGAATCATCTCAGAGGAAAAGTCTATTTAGGACTGTATGCAAGTCAAGAGGTAAGTGTTGCAAAGTTGTTATTGATAATGGTAGCACAAATAATATGGTTTCCATTGAAATGGTAGAGAAGTTGGGACTGAAGAGAACAATGCATCCCACTCCCTACAAAGTGTCTTAGTTGTAGAAAGAACATCAGGTTTTCGTGAATGAGCAGTGTAAGGTGGAAATTCAAATTGATAGCTACAAGGATGAGATATTATGTGACATAATGCATGTGGATGCCTTCCATGTTTTGTTGGGAAGGTCATGTCAGTATCATATAAAATCCATTCATTATGGTAGGAGGAACACTTATTCTATGGAAAAAGATGGATACAAGCATGTATTATTGCCTTTGCGGGATGAAGGAGCCAAAGAAGAAATTAGTCCTAGTGTGTTGTTGATGAGTGGAAAGGAACTACTATTATGTTGGATGATTTTGTTGATATTATAGTTGATGATTTTCCAAATGAATTACCCCCTATAAGGAGTATTAGCAATCATATTGACTTAATTCTAGTAGTAAGTTTACGTAACAAAGCAACATATAGAATGACACCTCGAGAGAATGAAGAGACAAAGAAGAAAATGCAAGAGATTTTAGATAAAGGATTAATAAAGGAGATTTTGAGTCCATGTGTTCTTCCAATAGTATTGTTATCATGCAATTTGTACTTTGAAAGATAGGAAAGGTAAAAGGGGACAAATTAATGAAACGAGAGACTGTCATATCACTGTCACCTCAACATGATGTCTCTTTCTATTTAGGGTGGTAGGCCCAAGGGAGATGTCCCCGGTGACCTGGGGTTTTGAGAAGGCAAAGGTTTAAAGCCAAGTAAAGGTTTCCCTCTCACAAGTCACCACCGATTATAAAGTTCGTCTAAACAGGCAATAAAGATAAGAAGAACCAGAAATGTACCTACCTGGAACAAAGCAACATGGAAACTATATTTGCAAGGTCACTTGTTGGTTAGTACTTCATATAATCGAAGACTTTCTCAAATAAAGTAATGGACTAATATGTTTGTGAAGTAAGCAAAGATGTATAGTAGCAATAATCACAATAGAATATTTCACAAGGAATGTTTTAAAGAAGCTTCAAAATGAGCAATAACGATTAATCATCAATGTCACAATACCAACATTCATTAGAAGAAAATAATACCACGCATTAGTCAATCTCTCAATTTCTTAAAGAAGCTAAAATGTTGCAAAGTATAACTATAACTCAAATGGATAATGGAAACAATGAGGTTAGTAGTTTAATCTAGGTATTAGTAGTTGTTCAAAGATTTTGGAGGTTGTGATCAAAACACTCAAGCAAGAAGTCTAAAACCAGTGCATTCATAGGGCAAATGGAGTCAAATGTAGCGACGAGAATTGAAGGAACAATATGATAATAGTAGGGCCAAAGACAAGAGGAATTTGATGGTGAAGTGTTGGTAAGCCAAGGCTTCAACCATCAACCCTAGGGGAAAACGATTTACTAAGGTGTAGGAAACCCTAGGCAAATGCTTCCCCATCATCATTGATCCTATCCCTAGGCAATAACTGCACCAAATCTAGGACACCCATAATATCTCTACCATAAATGACTTGAAATGTAGATTTACCTATAGATCTATTCAATGAACTATTGTAGGCAAATTTTGCTTGAGGCAAAGCCAAATCCCACTACTTAGGCTTCTCTCCAACAATGCTCTGTAATATGTTTCCCAAACTCCAATTTACTACCTCAGTTTGCCCATGTGTTTGGGGTTGATAGGCACTGTTAAACTGTACTTTAGTCCCCATTTTCTTCCAAAAATTCCTCTAAAAATTACCCAAGAATCGAGTATCTCTATTAGAGGTAATAGTTTTTGAAACCCCATGCAATCTAACAATTTAAAAAAAAAAACAATTATGCCACCCTCGATGCATCACTAGTTTTCTTGCAAGCAGTGAAATGAGCCATTCTATAGAACCTATCAACAACCACAAAAATATAATCATTAACTCGTTGTGTGTTTGGGAGCCCCAACACAAATTCCATACTCATATTTGTCCATGGGCATGTGGGCACCAGTAATGCCATATACAACCCTATGTTATGTGAGTGTCCTCTAGCCATTTGACAAATCCTACATCATACCACATAATTGGTTATATCATTTTTCATCTTTGGCCAAAAATACTTATCTTCGATTAAGGCTAACATCTTATCCTTTCCAAAATGTCATGCCAAACCACTACTGTGAAGTTCTCTGATAATATTTTCCCTCATAGAACCGATTGGGATGTATAGTTGTTTTACTTTGAAGAGGTGGTCATCTTACATAAAATATTCACCCTGAGTAAGATCCATGTTCCCAGCGACTGGATTCTTTAATTTTTCCACAATCTCCCATAAATCATTACCAAATGCATAGATATCCTTTAATGTAGCAAACCTAATTACTTGATTTTCCATGGTTGTCAAAAGAACAGTGTGATGACTCAAAGCATCTGCAACTTGATTTTGTCATCCTGATTTGTGCTTCAGAAAAAAAGGTATAGCCTTGTAAGAAAGAGACCCATTTTGCATATCTATTGTTCAATTTCTTTTGGGTATTTACATATTTTAATGCAATGTGATCAATAAATAATACAAACTCCTTCGGCACTAAATAATTCCTTCAATGTCGCAATGCTTCCATAATTGGATAAAATTATACATCATATGTGGAGTAGTTCTTTCTTACCTCACTCAACTTTTCACTAAAATATGCAATTGGTCTACCTGCTTGGGTAAGTATAGCTCCAATTCCTACATGTGAAGTATCACAGTCTACCTCAAACATTTTATCAAAATCTGGTAAGGCTATTATAGGTGCCTCAATTACCTTTTTCTTTAAAAACTTAAAACTTTCCTCATCTTCATTGGTCCACATGAATGTCTTGCCTTTGGTGCAATATGTTATGGTTGCTACAATACTGCTAAAATTTCAAATAAATTTTCAGTAAAAGGTGGCTAATCCATGAAAACTTCTTAGCTTTGTTATGCTCTGAGGACTAGGCCACTCCAAAATTGCTATGACCTTCTCTGAATCCATCATGAATCCTTCTGTTGAGATGACAAAACCCATAAATACCAAACTTTCTTTCAAGAACCTACATTTCTTCAGGTTTTCATAAGGCTGATGTTTTCTCAACACATCCAATATAATTTTTAAATGTTGCAAGTGATCTTCTTTGTTGTTACTGAAAACTGGGATGTCATCAAAATAAATGACAACAAACTTACTGATATAAGGTCGAAGAACAATATTCATCAACCACATGAAAGTATTAGGTGCATTGGACAACCTGAATGGCATCGCCATCCATTCATATAGTCAATCCCTGGTCTTGAAGGCGATTTTCCATTCATCCCCTTCGCGATTCTGGATCCGGTAGTATCCACTTCGCAAATCAATTTTACTAAAATATTTAGCTTCGGCTAGCACATCCATCATGTCATCCAAGCCCGGTATAGGAAACCGATATTTGATGGTAATTTTATTGATTACTCTACTATCTGTGCACATTCTCCATGTATTATCTTTTTTTGGAGTCAACAATGCCAGTACAACACAAGGACTTATGTTTTCTTACCACACCTTTCTTTATAAGTTTTGTCACTAGTCATTTGAGCTCTGCATGTTGTGTAGGACTCATCTTATAGGCTACCTGATTAAGTAAATATGATCCTGGAATTAGATCAATGTGATGTTGAATATCCCTCTTTGGTGGAATACCATCAAGTAGTTCATCAGGAATAACATCAACATATTCTTCTAGTAACTTGGACACTTCAATAGGAATTGGTACGTCTTCCTTGGCTCCTTTTTTAACTATTAATTCATAGCAGAATCATGTTGCCTTGGTTTCCTTAACAAAATCTCTTTTCAACAACATATTCTCAACTTTCACCTCATCCTCAAGGGGCAATAGGATGACTTTCGATCCATCCTTCCAAAAGGTGTAGGTATTCTTTTCTCTAGCATGCATGACTTTTCTGTCATATTGCCAAGGCCTCCCCAATAACATATGAAATGCATCCATCGGAATGAAATCACACCATACTTCGTCTTTATAAGTCTTACCGATGGAAAACTTGATCAAACATCTTTTATCAATGGTGACTTCATTCCCTTTTTTGAACCATGCAATTCAGTAAGGATGGGGATGTGTTTCACAACGTAATTTCAACTTATCTACCATCTCTTTGGAAACCATATTCTCACAACTCCCACTATCAACAATAACTTGACATACCTTTCCCCCGAAAGTGCATTTGGTTCGAAAAACATTTCTCTGAAGCCAAGAATCTTCATTGTTGCTACTTTTCCTTTGCTCTTTTTTTGGAATCACCAATGACCTTTGTATCATGAGATTCTCCCCCATATCAGGCGAGACCTCAGATTTAACTCCTTCTTCTAGATTCTCAACTTGGATAAAGCTTACATAGGTAGTTTCCCTTGCTTCGACTGACGCATGTTATAATTTTGGCATTCAAATGCTCGATGACCCTCTACACCACACTTGAAACACACATAAGGTCCTCTTATGGCACCATTGTACCCTCTACCCCTTTGAAATCCTCTTCCTCATGGTTGATTCAGGTTACCTTGTTGAGTATCTTTTGCTTTCTTATCTCCTTGGGATGATTTGCCTCTACCATAGTTAAAACCACTCCGTGAGGTAAACGATGTACCCCTCCTTGCTCCTCTATTCCTTTGGGAAAATTGTTAGTTTTGCTTTTCCTCAGCCTTTAAGGCTAATTGGTGTGCCTCTTCCATGTTGCAAACTCTATGCATGCTCAATTCATCTTGGATAAAAAAAAATAAACAATTCACATACCTTGCAGCCAATTGCTAATGAATTTCCTGGTGATCCACGCGAATGGACAACTGATAAAACTTGTTTGTGAGTTCATCCACTGTGAACAGGTTTTGATTCAAGTTATGAAATCTACGAAAAGGGGATTGGGCATAGTCCAAAGGAAAAAAAAAATCTCGCAATTTTTTCCATCTTATTCCATGTCCTAATTTTGTCTTTTCCTTTTTCTGTTTTGTCTTTCTGCACATGATCCCACTAGATCATGGCGTGACCCTTCAACTTGGTGCATGCAAATTTCACCTTCTTTTCCTCTATCGTGGGCTTCCATTCAAAAATAAATTCCATGTCGTTTATCCAATCTATTAACTCCTCTGGTTTAAGACTCCCTGCATATTCTGAAACTTCCATTTTGATCCCATCATTTTTCCCTTCTAGAGCCTTGAGCATCATTTCTTCAAAACTCATGCGCTCTAATTGTTCTTCTTCATGTTCTCTACGTTGATCTACATTTCCTTGGTTTGTCTCCTCGTCGGACATTTCTCTTTGTATTATTCTCTAACTAGCCAGCACATTTGTAAGATCTACTACTTGTTTTGGAGGTTTTGCATATCTCTACGCATCTGAGCAAGACTTCATATTCCTCTTCCTCTTTCTCTCCCAGACATCTTCCTTCTCTAATATCAGATGATGTAGCCAATAAACTTGGATTCATTCATGAGATATAAAAACCATGCAAGCACACGAGAATGGAATATAACTCTCTTTAATTCCTTTTCCATCCTAACTATTACAATGGAAGTTCAACCCCTTATAACTAATATCTAAGATTTTCGAAAATAATTAATTTTAGAAAAACAACTAATTTTATAAAATTCTCGCATGACTCTAAAACTAACCAATAACTGAAAGCTAACTAGACCGACTCTATTTTTCAATTCGCGTTTCTGATTAGGTGCATAAACTAAGAGATAATTGATAATTACTAATTTAAAAATTCCCGCAAAAACACTAAAACCCCAATTTGAGGCCTTAATATATGAAGGAATTTGGCCCTAGAAAAGAGTTGAAATGATGTTCGATCTCAGGAGCATATTGGCACGGCAGTGAACTCTTCAAGAGACAACTCCCTGGAAAATTTCAAGCCAAACGGATAAAGGAGTCAAAAGTTATGACCCTCGGAAATCCCTGCATCATTTTTGGACAACACCTTGCAACTAAAAGCTCGTGGATATTGTTCTTTAATGAAGGCTTGTGGGGTAAAGTGATGAGGCAGAAATATATGAAAGAATAATCCATTGAAGGTTGGATCAGATTGGACATAAATTCAACTAAAGGTGCCTCAATTGTTTATACAACTTTAATAAAGCTTTTCATCTAGTTGGAAGATGGGTTGCTTGGAAAATTGAAAAGGAAATGAAGCCAAAACTTGTTTAATTTGATAGTGAGATTGTCATATTTTGCATTGTTTATTTCTTCCTTAAAAATCCCATAGTCAATAACCTAAGGGCCACCACCTAGCATGTATTTCAGATTAGTTGACACTCATGATGAATGAATTCACTAGTAAAATTTCAATATCCTGTCATCGTAAAAAAAAAATACTAAGGCTTGGGTATAACCAATTTTTTTGGGAAAAAACTATTAATAATATATGATTGTTGCTCCTACTTTGCAATACTAATTCTACTAATAAATAAGACAATGCAATTAATGATTAATTGATATACAACTAATCATATTATATAATGTTCTGAATAGCTTATTTAGTCATTAATTGTTGTATTTTTGTTTGTAAATTTAGTCTTTCCAACTATAAGCAACGATAATATAATATTGATATTAATTCTAAATAGGATATTTATACCCAAGTTTCAGTAGTTATTTATTAATGATAAAATTTATGGTATATATCGGTGCCAAATAATGATTTATATTTATATTATTATTTTTAACTGAAATTGAAGTTGTGTTTCTATATATAAATATAAGTTGTGACAAAGTGAATCGACAATCAAAAAGTTTCTACAAAATTTTGCTCAAGGCCTATTAAGTCTTCTACTACTATCGTGTTGTATTGCATCCAAGCACTTTGAATACAAATTACTTTAACAAACTATCCTAGAAAAAAATACATTTGTAATACATCTACCGATTGGAAGATTCCTAACCTCGTGCTTCCAATGCTTTGTCTTGACCTGAATCATTTCCTTCAACTTCCATAGCTCTTCTTGTCGGTCTCCATTTTATTCAATCCCTAAAGCTTGAATGGTAGATGCATATTGTGATTGTTGAGGCATCACTGGTGACCTCAACTACTGGTATTCCCGTTACATAAGTTCAATTCATTGAAGGAGAGATGCAACAATCTGGTCCAATGGCCCTACCCTTCCTGTGAATTTCCTGAGATTCACACTATCGCCTTCAGTTATATCTTCATGTCCGGACAAAATGCACTTGATATTGATCCAAAAGGATCCATATTGTAACAGATTTGTTTCCCAATACTATTTGCCCTCTTCCCAGAAAATACCTAATTTCCAATGTTGATAGAACCCACTGTGCTAGAGTGCTCGACAACTTCGAACGGCATGGCAATTGTCCATTGTTCCATATTGCAAATATGAGAAAAAAAAGAGAATACAAATGACCACAACCCGTAGAGAGATAACCGACCTAAATTTTCATTAAATGTGACCAGAGTTAAGTGAAATTCAGAACACTAAATAACATACCCAATGCCCAGACTAAGGCCCAGATCATTTTGAAGGAATTTGAATGTACTATGCCACAGTCCAATTATGAAACCTCTTCTAGTATGCACCCAATTCCCACTAATAACCAAACCATTTGTGCAAAAATACTCGACATCATTCAACAGACTGCCATTAACCTTACAGACCATATTGACAATGAGAACGGTAGGAAGATTGACAGGGAACCTCGACCCACAAAAGAAAAATCCATATAAATATTGAATGATTGTTTCTAAGGCACCTGAACACAACCCACCTTCAATAGCTCCTCCAACAACAGAGGAAATCATAGGAAAACTTAAAATTCCAGGGTTAAGAGACAGAATAAGAGGAAAAATAAGGGTGAACGAACCTGGAAACCAAGTTGAACCTCGACACACAACCATTCAAACCTGGCATTGAAAGACTTTCACCTGAGAATGCCTTGTTCTCACCACAAGGACCATCCACAACCTTGATTCCAAGCCACTCCACATTGCTCCTTCCAAAGACACCAACAGAGGAGAATAAAGAAACCGTGTATACACATTTGGAAATATTACCTTCACATACGCCAAAATGAATGTTTCCCTTGATTCCAAGGCCAAGGGTATGTGTGAGCCACAATCAATTCAATGTTATACCCTGTCAAACGTCCCAACAATTTATCGCACCTTCCATAGTCATTAGGGAATATGGAGCCCCTTTTGCCTCCCATTCAAAATAAATTGACCTTTGTTGAGCTGGAAACCCACCTTGGCCCATTTATCAGCGTCATGGTTTAACTCTCGCTTAATGTGATACAAGGAAAAATCACATAAATCCTTAATAAGTGTGAGAGAGTGATACAAAATACCAAAGATAACATTAACTCCCAATGTTGGAAATTTTAATAATAGCCCTTATTATCAATACGGAATCGTCGAGAATTGTCGGCTTGAATATTCCCATTAATTTTGCAAGTCTAATTCCTTCATACAGGGCATAAGCCTCTGCCTCATTGTTTGAAACTGTCCCTAATCCTCATGCATAACGACCAATTATATTTCCTCTGGGCTTGCATATTACCCCCCTCGCACCTGCCGCCTCTGAATAATTTATATTATTATTAATGCCATATATTTTTATTAATGTTGCAACTTTAAATATTATCAATATTCATTATTAATTTACACAAATATCATTAATGAATGTTGAAATAACTATATTGCACATAGCTACTGAAATATCATTCAAACCCAATCTACATACCTATATATTTAGTATTCTTGTTCTAAAATGATATTTTAGAGCTTGAAATCAAATATACATACCTATATATTTAGTATTCTTGTTCTAAAATGATATTTTAGAGGTTGAAATCAAATATACATAGACATACCACGATGGTTTCTAGCACCGAGCTATTAAAAAATCCCTACTCCTATCTCCCTTAGCATCTGTACTAAAAATAAATAAAGTATTCATTTTACTTCTTGTAGTATAATATCCATCAACTATAGACCTAAATAGATATTCAATACATCTATAAACCTTAGGCTTTACACCAAAACATCCTAAAACAATTGGCTCAAAAATTAATACAAGCTTGATTCATAGTTGAAAGAAGAGTGCCTCCCTTGAAAGCATGTTTAGTTAAGGTACCCTCCTACAATAGCAAAGCATTCTTAGTGAAGTTATCCACTTGTGGGGTGAATTCCCTAAAAATACGAGTAAAGGAGAGATCATCAAAAAAAAAAATTTACCTCTTTGACTTGATTCAAAATAGGGATCATAGTCATATTTTTTATGTTGTAATGTTGGTTGGCCCATTTGATCATGGGATTTGAATCTCCCAGAACATGGACACATTTTATCCCTTTATTGAGAGTTGTCTTCGATAAAATCCATAGAGCAAAAAACTTAGACCAATTGTTAGACCCTTAGTGAGTGGCATATGTCAAAAGATAATACTAAGAGGTGTTAATCTAAAGGATTGCTCTAATGCCACATAATCACATAACTCCTTGACATGCTTCATAAAAAATCCTCAAGGATTTTCTTTATTAATGTATTGCTCCATGAGACTTTTGACATTCGTGACTTTTAAAAGCCTTTTGTTTATTTCCATAGCCAATCTTATCTTGTGTGCCACCCGAGTTGGTGAGAAAAAATGATCTTGGAATAACAATTTATTTCTATCCATCCAAATCCCATAAGTAAACAAACATGGAAGACCTACATATGTAGAAACAACTTCATCAGTTATCCAATGCAGTGTGATTTCCTCTAGTGTCCCTTTATCCCACTTCTCCTTAACTCCCAAAGCTTTTGTAACCTCCATCCAGACAAGTCTAGAGAAAGAACATTATACAAACAAATGATTCATTGATTCTTCAACCATCTTGCAAAAGATACATCTATTTGGTCCCTCACAGATTCTCTTATGTCCATTCTCCCATGTAAGTAATCTATTTTACAAAAACCCAACCACATTAAAATTCTAGTTTTCAAAGGACAAGCTAATTTTCAAACAAACCTCCACCACCTAACTTTGTCTCCATTCCAAACTTCTTTAATTTTTGTTGCATATCCTAGCTTAAGTGTGTATTAGCTAGTCCCTTTATTCTTGGACCATTTAAGGTGTATCTCTTCTATAGTTAATTTAATAGCATTGTGAAATAGCATCTTCATACTAAGGCTCCATTCCTCTACCATCCCTCCCAGTATATTAATAAGTTTAGTTGTCTTCTATCCTTGTAATTATTCATCTCTTACCCTCATAACAATTGCCTTTCTTAAGAAGTAGATCCCTTGATCATGTAAAGTTTCCATTAGATATTCTGAGAGTCTAAAATTGCCTTTTACTCCTATCCATGGATCCTCCTAAATTTTAACCTTTCCTCCATTCCCAACTTGTCGTGACATGTAATTGCCAACCAAGGGATGAAACTTAACCAAGGTTTTCCAGACCATGAGTGCACCTAAAGTATGTTTGTTTTCCGATTTGAACCACTCCTCCATGGTTTTCTCCTTTGGGTATTTTTATTTTGTAACACTACCCTAGAGTCCTTCATTATAAACTTACCTCCAAAGACTTTTTACTGCAGTGCCAAGCTAAATACATGTACATTTTTCAAGCACCACCCTCACAAATCCTTTGGGGACACTCTATTCCATTGAACAAGAGGAGTGCCTTCTTTATCCCTCTTCCCAATCTATAAACAAATAAAAAACTTCTTTATAATTTTGTTGAGGATGCCTTTAGGAACCTTTGCTATTATTAACCATTATACCGAGATACTTTCCAATATTTTCTTAACCAAGACAAGTCTTCCTCCTCGTGAGAGCCAACAATTACACCACACTAAAATTATAGCTTCCACTTTCTTATATAACCAATTTCAATCATCACAATGATAGTCATTTGGTTTTAAGGAAAAACCCAAGTACTTTACCCCTTGATCTAAATCCCCGTCCTTCATCAGAAAAAGAACATTGGCATGTGCCTCGATATCGTCTGTTAAATCATTAAACAATAAAAGGGAATTCAGACTTATTTTCCATTCCTACAACCTTGCAATGCAAATCCAACAACTACTTTAATTTTTCTATCTCCTTCACAAACCCATGACCAAAAAGCATAATATCATCTACAAAGCAAAAATGAGAAATATTGACAAAGTTTGCAACCTGCATCCCCTTTGATTCTCCTTTCCTTCTTGCTTCTTTTATGAGCATGTTGAGTCCCCCAACCACTAACAAAAAAAGAAAAGTAGATAATGAGTAGCCCTGCCCAAGTCTTGTAGAAGCATTAAAGAAACCAGATGTGGACTCATTGATTAACACAACAAAGGAAACAAATATAACCATCGCATATTCTAGTTCATTATCTACAAGTTCCTTCCCATATGAAGAAGCAGTAATCTTAAAAAAATCCAATTCACCATATCGTATTCCATAAACAAATCAATCTTTAGAATAGTCGTGGGTACATTTTTACTTTATGCATGCTTTATTGTGTTGTTCCAATAGCATCATGGATTTGTCAATTGTAGAGGAATCTAAATTGTTCTTATGAAATGATACCTAACATTGTACCCTTCAGTCTATTAGCAATGATCTTAAAAATATGTTTGTAGATGAGGTTACATGCAGAAATAGGCCCATAGTCTTCAAAAGTGTCACAATTATATTTCTTAGGGATAATAGCTATAAAGGTTGTGTTTAAAGCACCCAAGACTTTCCTATAAATCATTGCTTCTTCCACCACATGCAACAAATATTTCTCCAAAAGATTAAAAAAAAAAAAAACAGGTAGAATTCCACTATCAAACCACCGGGACCAAGACTTTTCCCTTTCTTAAAAGAAGTTAAAATATCTTTTAATTTTGACAAAGTAATTTCTTCCTCCAAATCCCTGTTCAAATCCTCATTTATGAGAGTCAGACATAGACTCGTAATTTGCATAATTCCCCCTATATTACCAGACCATGGATCTAGAAACATATATTTGAAGTGAAGTCTTCCAACATCTACTATCTCTTTAAAGGATCTGACCTTGGAGCCATTAGGAAGTGTGATATCCCAAATTGTGTTTATGTGTTTCCTATGATTGGAGAAATTGTGTTTTTTTTTATTGCCTTCTCCTATCCAGAGAACCCTGTTGTTAAGTCTCATCAAGCTTCTTCCTCCTCTAAAATTTCTTTTTTTCTTCTCTCAAAATATTGTAAATACTCAACTTCCTCTTCTTAGAATACCCCTGTAGAGTTGTTTTTGAAAAGAGCATTAATCCCTTCTTCCACCTCTTCCACCTGTTTTTGAGATTTTAAGATAACAATTTTTGCCCATCCTCTCATCACACTATTGATTCTCTCGGGATTGTCTACAAATTGTTGACTCACAGAGTCCCTCTCTTGACAGTTAAAAGGATTCCATGTCTTAATAATTAGATCCATGAACTCTTGATCTAATCGCCAAGTGTGATTGAATTCAAGTGGATTAGGAGGTTTTTTATCCTCCTCCTCCATTTTTAGTAAAATTGGGAGGTAATTTGACAAACCTCCATTGCTTACCCAAGATTTGATTATCAAGTTTGTATTACAAAAATATTATTCCATTAGGGAATGATCTAGTCTCTTGGATATCCCCTCTCTTCCACATATAGAACTTTGTCGAGTTGGAGTGACTTTCACATGCTCCACATCAATAATATGTATTGTCTCAAACAACTAAGAAAAGTAATCTTCAATCTGGCTCTTTCTTGCATTTCCCCCCCAATTCTCCCTATAATTTAGAGTTAAATTCAAATATCCCTTGAAAATTAGATTATCTCCTCCCAACAACCCAAAATTAGCTACTAAAACCCAGAATGGCTTCCCATCCCTATATGGCCCATATACATTAATTAATGTCAAGTTCCTCCCTAATTCCTTTATTGTGAGATCCACTGTAATACATGAAGCCACAAATGGTGAATAAATTGAGTCAAAACTAGAGTTCCAACTAGTAATAAGACCCCTAGACAACCCTGGTACATCTAAGGTACACAAATTACAATCCTTTAAAACCTTTGTTAAAAAACCAACAACTTTATGGCTAGAGCACATGGTTTCCCGAAGAAAAACAATATCAATTTTATAGAATTCAAAAACTATTTTGAGGAATAACTACTTGTGGTTACCCCTTACCCCTCTATCATTAAGTGAGAGGACAATCCTTGGGAAGCTAGGGATTGGTCCTTCCTTGCTCCATGGGTTGTGTTGATACTCTATTGTTTTCCTTATCTCATTTCCTCTTTTTCCTTTGATTTGGATAGAGTCACATGACATTTTATTCATGCATAGATAATGTCAAACCCCCCCCCTACTTCCCAAGGTTCCTCCTCTAAATCCTTCTTGGATCTCAACTAGTAATTTAATTTTTAAGGAGGATTACTAGAGGTCTTTTTTTAGGCCTTTCTAAGAATAATAGGGTTAATTTCTAGGTATATTTTTAAGGTCTTTCCAAGATCACCAACCCTGGGCTATCCCTGATAATCACCTATAGGATTACCAACCTTATTCAAGATAAATCCAATCCCCAATGGCTCCACCTTCTCCTCGTTATGAATCTCTTCCTTGAGAGGTTTGCTTCCAATATTTCTAGGGTTTTCCAAGAATAATGGAGGACCCTCCCTTGTGCCTTTAATTAGGATTGTGTAATCCTTAAATCCCATAAATCTAGTACCCCTATTTAAAGAACACAAAGGAGGTTTATGGAACATACCTTTGATACAAGATGACATCAAAGGGTCCAATGATTTCAAAGCAACAAAACCTATATTGACCTGATACTCGATAGCTTCTAGACGACTTTTGTTGACTTGTTCCTTGGCTGATTTTACCCCTATATCACCCCTAGAAGTCTCTTTTGTCCTCACCTCTTTCTTCTTCACCCATACCTTTTTTCCAACACCTTGACCTTTCTCAGTTCCTAGACACTCGGCCTTCAAATGGCCGACCTTGTGAAAAACATTGCAATGGAAGGGAAACCTCTAATAATCAAGTTTCTAAGTAAAATCTCACAAAACCCACTCAATCTCCAAGGCTTCAAGCAATCCCCCCTTTAGATCCAATTCAAACAAAACTTTTGCAATCCTTTTGTTCACTTTTTTGAGCCAACCTTCCTCAAAAGAAACGAAGCACCTGATGGAATTTCCCACTCTCAACATAATGCCTTCATTCCACAACAAAAGGGGAGGCCTAGTAAAAAGACCCATGTTTTTTGTATAATTGCAGGCTCTATCCTAAGATCAAAGCCTGGATTCCTGGGTTTAAGTCATAAACTCGACGACCCCTGGAGCCACTCCTTTTCCAAGAATATTATCATATCCTCATCTCCTCTCAAGATGAAGCAAATCCAACCATGCATCGAAATATAAAATTTTAGAATATAACCTAAAAATGGGAACCGATTATCTAACAATTAGCCCTTTAGGGTTTCACCCTTCACATTCTTCCCCAGAAATCTACCAACAATCACCAATGTCATCATCTTCTCATCCTATGATACCTTCAAATCATGGTCTACAACCATCTTCAATTTCTTTAGCCATACCCTAATGAATTTTCGATTGCAAACCTGAATTTGGTTTAATGCCTAGACTTCCTAGAACAATATTGTCAACCTTACCTTCATTTTCCCCGCCTCATAGTCTAACCCAACTTCAACACCCTTCCCCTCCATTGCAAACATTGATAAATTGTGGTCTTTACCATTCTCTACTTCCACAAGTGACCTCCCTTTCAGAAGTTCAGAGATAACCCAAGGTGAGAAAGATGTAAAAGGACAATGATGTACATCCTGAGAAATGAAAGGAAAATCAAGTAGTAACTTGTCCTTTCCCACCTCAAATAGTGAAATTGTAGTTAATGTCAATGAAGCAGGATCAAACTTCCCTATCTATTATGGATTTGATTACATCCTCTTGCATCCATTACAATCACATAATGTGCTATCACATAATCAATCCAACAACCTAACCTCCTTTGACACCTCTGCATTCCATATGTCATTTGGTGCCTTGGAACATTGCCAAATCTCAACAAGCTCCTCATGTAACCTAAATATAAACCTCAACCTGCCCTCATCCTTGTTACTATGATCCACGAAGTCTAACTTTTGCACCATAATCACCGAAGATAGGTTTACGACCCTAGTCCTCTTCCCTTGTGCACTGCGAAGACCCTTAAGGTTAAGCCCCATCACAAAAAATGCCAAATAAGATTTTAAACATCGTGGCTTTGTTATAGTGCCTATTGTTCTAAAATGAGTTATGTTAGCACACAAAACATCATCATGTAGTATACACTTAAATGAAATCAAATTTGATATATTCCATTCAACAATAAAAGAAAATGAACATATAACTTCTAAAAAATTAAAGCATGATTGAAAAAGATAGGGGAGATATGCAAAAAAAAATAGAATTAATATTTTTAGTAAAGATCGATCTTTAATATATTGCAAGTTGTATAGTTATTACAAAAACTTTAAAAATATGACCATTGAAATAACAAACCAAAAACTAGTCACACGACTATCCTTGAAGTTGAAAACTTAAAAATATTTCGACATTTTTTTCAAACATCTCAAAAGTCATTGTATGAAGCATTTTAAATTCACTTTTAAATACCTACAACCATCCACCTTATCTTCACAAGGAAGAGGAATATTGCTTATGACTTTAATCATGTTAACAATGACATCTTCTAGACCAAGCCATGGAGGATCCAACATGAATGCATTCTTCTAAAATTGACACCTTCCTTGACATATGAATCTAAATACTTCACCTTCTCACCTTGCATGAATTGTACTAGTCTCAAAATTGGCAACTTAAAACACTTTTACATTTTTTCCAAAGATTGCACAAGTCATTGTATGAAGCATTTTAAATTCACTTTTAAACACCTACAACAATCCACCTTGTATTCACAAGGAATATGAATGTTGCTTATGACTTTAATAATATAATAATGACATCTTCTAGACCAATTTCCACTCCATGCATGGTTGAACATGAATGAATCTTCTATAGTCAACACCTTTCTATCATATGGATCTAAATACTCCACTTTGTCACCTTGTTTTAATTGTACTATACATACATACATACATGTGTGTGTGTGTGTGTGTGTCAATTATGAAGCTTGGGTGGTTGGAAGGAATGATTGTTATTCTCCCAACCCAGGTTCAATTCTCGCAAGTGACATGTTGTCTCGTAATGAGTATATTGTTGTAATGGCTTTGAGCCTTGTTTTTTACTCGGTTTGTCCCCTAAAGATTCTAGCATTTACCCTGGGTACCATTCTAGAAACGAGGGGAAGTACTCGAGGTTTTTCCCCGGGCTCTGTAACCCGCAAAAAAAATGTGTGTGTGTGTGTGTGTGTGTGTGTGTGTGTGTGTGTTGTTACCCCCTCACATCTGGGGTTAACTAGAGGATAATTTTTCTCCGTGATTCACATTTGATGATGCCATTCCAGACTCTCCACATATAGTTTCCCGTGGATGCCTTCCATCCATGTCCGCTCAACTCACTCATATGATGTGGTGCATTTATACACTCAAGTACAATGATCTAACACTTCAGATCGAGTGATAATGTTAATACTTGAGGCATGGAAATGGTGATCATGGGTTGATTTGGATAAATATCGTGCGCATTTAATCCCAACCAAGTTCTAAAACTTTGTTTAAAAAAAATTATTGAGTATTTGTCTTCACATGAACAAATAGTCATGATTTGTCGTAGTGGAATCACCCCTTAAAGAGCTGCGACACATTGGTATTGTTTGTTGAGTTCCGTGCGTAGAGTTGTTTGTGAGTCGTTAGTATTATTTGTTGAGTTCGACGCGTAGAGTTGTCTGCGATGGATCTTTCCAATATTATTTATTGATGCTTCCACACAGGGGTATATTTGCACAGAGTGATCTATAACAGAGCGCAGTTCAACGCTGAAGAATAAGGAAATTAGAGCACATGTTCGTGTTGATCCAAGGCTAGATAAACAACCCAAATGGAAGTTGTTGATAGAGTATTTAAAACTATGTGATTGTGGGTTGAAGTTGGTGGTTCACACCATCATTTTGGGTATCAGAGCTTACACAGTAAGTGTGTTCGTTAAGAAATAGAATATGTTACCCAGGAGAAGGGGTCGAGGCATACTAGTTGCAAATGTGGAATTTCAATAGGAGATGAGGCAACTCTGAGAAAAGATAGAAGACATGGAGACTTCCATGAAGAGGGAGCTTGACATTGGAGATGTTAATGAAAGTGAAGAAGTGACAACCTTTGGGGAAGAGGAAGAAGAAGAAACATCGGAAGAGAAATTGATAAGGGTGGTCACAAAGGTCGGTGCCAGACCAAAGGTAGAGGTGTCAGTGTATGAAGGTAACCTGAATGTTGAACAATTGATTGACTGGATTAATGACCTAGACAAATATTTTGATTATGAAGATGTAGATGAAGGAAATAAGGTAAAATATGCAGTGAAAAGGCTAAAAGGTCATGATGCTTTATGGTGGGATGAATTACAAGTTGATAGGAACCAAAAAGGTAAATTCAATATTAAGAATTGGGACATGATGATTGATAAGTTAAAAAGCAAGTTCATGCCTAAGGATTACCAGTTGAATTTGTTTAAACAGTTACAAAATCTCATAGAGAAGGCTATGACTGTGAATGTATATACAAAATTTGTTTATAGATTGAAAATTAGAGTTGGTCATATTGAAAAAGATGTTGAAAAGGTTGCCATGTATATTAATGGCTTGAGATATGATATACAAGATGAAATTAGAATTTTGTTCCTGAAGACAGTTGAGGATGCCTATCAAGCAGCTTTGAAGGCAGAGGAGAAGTTGGCCAGAAAACAGAGTCAGAAGAAAAGATGAAGAGGTCCAGCAAGAGGCAAAGGACAATCCAGTAACATAGGGAGATTTCAGACCCCAATAAATGAAGGAGGAAGCTCAAGCTCAAGTAGTCAATCATCAAAAGGAGGAGAATGAAGAAGCGGAAGATTTTTCTCCAGAAGCAGAGGTAGAGGAGGCAAAGAAATTAAATGTTATACCTATGGAAAGACAAGCCATATGTCATGGGACTGTCCAAAAAATAAATCAACAAGTCAAAGAAATGCAAATATAGCAGAAGCTAAAGAAGAGAATGTGAATGTAGTCACAAAAGAAGAAGTTTTTGAGGTAGGAGAATCATTGTTGCTGAAAAGAGTTATGATCAAATCAGAGAAGGAAGCTAAAGCACCAACTTAGAGGAAAAGTCTATTTAGGACTATATGCAAGTCAAGCGATAAGTGTTGCAAAGTTGTTATTAATAATGGTAGCACAAATAATTCGGTTTCCATTGAAATGGTAGAGAAGTTGGGACTGAAGAGGACAGTGTATCCCAATCCCTACAAAGTGTCTTGGTTGCATAAAGGACACCAGGTTTTGGTGAATGAGCAGTGTAAGGTGGAAATTCAAATTGGTATCTACAAGGATGAGATATCATGTGACATAATGCATGTGGATTCCTGTCATGTTTTGTTGGGAAGGCCATGGAAGTATGATAGAAAATTCATTCATGATGGTAAGAGGAACACTTATTCTATTTAAAAATACGGATACAAGCATGTATTATTGCCTTTGCAGGATGAAGGAGCCAAAGAAGAAACTAGTCCTAGTGTGTTGATGATGAGTGGAAAGGAATTGCTGCAAAAAGTCAAGAAAAAGGAGGTACATTTTGCTTTGATTGGAAAACCCAAAGTAATACTTACAAGAACAAATTTGGATGATTTTCCTGCAGAAGTTAGAGCTATGTTGGATGATTTTGTTGATATTATAGTTGATGATTTGCCAAATGCATTACCCCCTATAAGGAGTATTAGCCATCATATTGA
>ML845883.1:41988-60082 GCA_009831015.1 Picea engelmannii | reverse complement strand
CATATGTGACACTCAAGGTAAGTCGTGGTTTTGAACCAGTGACTTCACATAAAAAAAAGTGCCTTAATAGTACACTCCATCATTGACTGCCCTACACCCCGTGGGATAGAATGTGGCTTTTGTAAGGTAAATAAAGACCCAAATTTATATAGGATTTGGAAAATAAACAACAACTAAGATACAATAATTGGATTTCAACTTCATATGAGGGTTCAATGTAAAAATAAACTCTTCGTTATTTGAAATGATTACCCCTTACTATAAAGACAAAAATATAACTAGATTTGTCATATTTTCATTGACTCACTACATAAAAGGAAAATTAACTACATAAACTACATACAAGATGTGAAGCTTCATAAACAAGTAAATTATCAAACATGGCAAGTAAAGTTCTGTATTGAGAAAGAAACCCTTCTCTAATTATGATGTTCATACAAGATACAATAAGTTAGAGTTTTAAGAGATGGTGCCACAATGGATATGTTGGATATTCCATCAAGCAAATTTGAAACTCCTTTCTATTTTTTTTCTTTCATTCTTTAGAATCCATAGGATATTCTCATCAAATGATCATGAATGTATAGATGAATAAAGTAGCATCATCTACTCAGTAAAATTTTGAATTTTGGATTTGGATGCATGAACTAATATCTTTACGTATTTAAAAATATGATACAATGATCCCTTTTTTTAAAACAAGAATGAATATCATTTGCATTGATATATAAAAAATTTCAATTGAACCAATCAACAAAGAGTTACAAAATGAATAGAATATTGTAGTAAGGGATTCAAAATTTACAATTTTACCAAAAAGAGACCTAGATAATGGACAATTCATTTTCTCTTTGCTTGTTTCCTATAATATTTGAAACTATAAACTCTTACAAACTATCTAGATAAAAGGATGACTTGACAATAAATAAAATCCTAATGATTTCAAATGAAATCATGCTCACTATGGTATTTCTTCATATATGTTGGATAGTTGGTTGGCATTGATGTCAACAAGCAATGGTTGTTATTGATGTCAAAATATGTGATGGGTGTATTTGGAGAAGTCTCTAAAGTGGTCCCCTTATGGCGTAGCTCTAAACATGGCCCTCACAGGAAGATTATTTGAAGAAGTCTACAAGAGGCTCCAGAGGTGTGGTTATGGAACTCAAAGTTGATAAAGGAAATAAGGACATGAATGACAGTATACATGCATGTAATACATTCATAAATGGATAGTAATCATCATGTCATTTCCGGTGATAGGTCATACGTCATGTGGTTCCTCATGATTGAGGAGTTGTGGGGTCATGAAGTTGGAAGCCCCAAATATGGGTTACGAAGCCCCTAGTTGGTTACAACACAATTAATGAAAGGGTTAAGTGGTTGTAACAAGAAACCCCTAAAGTAAGGAAATAAGTTACTTAGAAAAAGTATAAATACCCCTCAAGGAGTCTTTCATTAGTACAATTCACACACATCTCTATTGATTATCTATCTTGTGATGAACTTTTTTTTCTATTGGTGAATCTCAGGTTGAGTCTGAGGATGTGAAGGAAGATCTAAGGTGAAAGTCTAGGAGTTGCAAAAAATGTGAGTAACCCTAGTTTTTGAGGTATCTGCGGGTTACACGTCAAAAGGGCGTGGATGTACGTGGGTTGTAGTGGAGAAAAGCATGGATATATGTGGATAGTAGTGGAGCCAATCACATATATGTGGAAAAGAGTTTGAAGAAGATGGCATCTCTCGTTTACCGAATATGACATGCACCAGGTTGGTTTATTGATATAAGATTGTATGCACCAAGTCTTCTTCATGAGTAAAGGTATGTCTTTTATATGTTTGGTTGAGGCTTGTATCATGGATGGAATGGCACATTCTTGAGGAATGTCTTGGAGACCCTTTTTGGTATATGCTTGCATATGGTTGAGGTCCATGTTTCGGTGTCATTGATACATGCTTGAGACATATCCTTGGTACATTGTATATGGTTGTTATGGTTCAACTTTAGAAGCACATATTTGTGATAGTGGAATATATTTGAGGCATATCTTATGGTATATGGTATGATGCATGCTTGAGGTACATTGTGGCAGATGGTTTTGATAATTGATGTTGATATGGTCTATATGAGTGGATATTATTGATATATCAATGATAGATAGAATTACAAGGATGGTGACAAGTTAGAGGTTGATGGTCAGTTACATGTTGATGTCACAGTGATAATTTGGATAACAAATTGATTATTAGAGGCAATGACGGTATCAATGGTAGTGACAATTTTTTCTACATTTTTATTTCAGGGAAACAAGATGGGGAAAGGAAAGGGGGTTGTAGCCTCCTTCTAGTTGGTGTCAAAGAACACAGGGAGTTGGATCTTCCTTTAGGTTGGAGGATAAGAATCAGGGGCTTGTAGCCTCCTTCTGGTTGGAGCTAGAGAATTCAGGGAGTTGTAACTTCCTTCAGGTTGGATCCTGTAAATAGGGGGTTGTATCCTCCTTCCAACTGTACCTGGAGAATTGGGAAGTTTGGTGCTTCCAATGAATGTATTATTTTGATATATAATAAAAGAATTATGTGGTTTTCTCCCATTTGAGTTTCCACATAAATTCTGGTGTACTGTGTTTTTGTGGATGTCTATTATGCTATGTTGATTTATACTTCTCATTGATGATATGTTGCTGATGAAATTAATAATCACATATTGTGGTTAAAAGTGATAATAAAGTGTTTATACTAATTCACCCCTCCTCTATTTATTCCAACCATTAGTATTAGATCAATTCCTTCAAGAAACAATTTAACCACTGGAAGGAGATCATAGAATACACTAAGATTGGAGCACCCAGGTTTGATGGTCAAAACTATGCCTTATGGAATAAAAGGACGTAAACCTTTTTACATGCATAGGGATTTGATGTTTGGAAATAAGTAGTAGATGTATATGCAACAATAGGCACTCCCCCAACTGACAAAGATGGAACGAAACTCGGTGAAAACAATTCAAAGGCTAAAGGAACTATTCCGAGAAGTATTGATGATTCAGTTTTTGTCAAATTTATGCATTGCAAGTCCGAAAAGGATCTTTGGGATAAACTTAAGGAGATTTTTAAGGAAATATCAAATTCAAGAGAGCTAAGCTTCAAACCCTTAGAGCTAATTTTGAAAAATTGAAGATGATGGAAGATGAAGACATTACAACCTATTTTCTATGAGTTGAAGAAACAATGAACACTATTAGAGGACTGGGATAAGAATTTGATGAATCAATGGTTGTTTAAAAGGTTATAATCTCTTTACCTATGAAATTTGATCCTAATATATCAGCCCTAGAAGAAGGAACAAATCTTGACAATTTGAGCATGGACGAGATACATAGAATATTCACAGCTTATGAAATGAGGATTGAAAAATAGAACCAAGTCACGAAGGAAGAAACATTCAAGGCATCTAAGAAGACAAAGAAGTAGAACACTCAAAATTCAAAACCATTCCTAATGGTCTATAACCCGTTTTAGACCGCATAGATAATTGATGGAACACTCCATGTGAGAAGGTTTTTTCCCTTGGGGTTAAAACCCAAGATCAAAGTCATTTTGGGAAGATGAATTTTGACATCCCACCATCCTAAGTATGTTTTAGGGGGTCAGGTGTGTCAACGAGTGGTATCAAAGAAAATTTCAAACTCTAAGCTTGAATTTATTTCATGTATGAAAGTTTGTTGCATGTATTGCATATAGAGCATGTATTACATAGTTGTAATATATCACATGATGAAATTTTATGTCTTTACTGTTGATCCAGGAGGATCTGGATCACTCAAAAATCAATTGTCTCAAATGATCAAATAAATGGTACCATTGCATAGAGCTCAGCGATAACTTTCCAACAATGGAAATTTCACCTCAAACGAACGTCGTATGAAGAAGATATTGCGATCTAAAGTTTTCGTGAAACATGGGAAATGATGACAGGGAAGTCCATACCATTGATGTTATTAGTTTATGTGGCAACACAACACACTTCCATGTGGCATTTGTACATTCATATGGATCACGTCAGCATGACAAGTTGCCACATGTAAGGATGATGTCATCATTCATATTGATGATGTCAACATATGTACAACCGACATGGAAGGATGATGTCAACATCCGTAGAAATGATGTTAACATCTGTATAGGTGATGTGGTAGGATGATGTCAACATTTGTGCAGGTTATTTGACAGAAGTGACATCAATAGATGATGTGGCAGCCCAATCAGCAGACGACGTCAGCAGCCTAGTCAACAACACATGTCAGGATGATGTCAGCATCCATACAACCAACATGGCACATGTGATGTCAACATCCAATCAACAATGATGACCAATGAGGGTCTACCACATGGCCCAATTAGGAGGTTCCACGTGGCACTTTCTAGGAGGCCAAGGTGGCCTAGCGATTTCTACCAAACTTGGCGGATTCTACCATATCTAGCGAAATCCCTCTAAGTTTGGTAGAAGTTGCCTTATTTAATAAGGAACACAAATCAATGCATGGGGGGTTCTATGGCATGCATACCAAGGTGGTACAAACTGACATAGTGTATTCTTGGATTTTGTGTCAGAGGGGGAGTCCCAGGAGCCTGTTTAGAACCCTATCAAGTTTATACTCAAACGTTTCTGAATTTTGAGAGGAGTTTGATTTTGACTTATGTTTTTGGAGAAACCGATCAGAAGGTGTTCCCAATCCAATTTGGTATGAAAATCGATATAGTACGGATCTAACCAACACAACATTGGAGTTTGTGCCAGAGGGGGAGTCCCAAGGGCCTGTTCATAAGTATATCGATTTTATACTCAAAAGTTGCATAATTTCGAGAGGAGTCTAAATATGACTTATGTTTATGCAGTTGAGTAGCTGATAAGAAAAGTGTTTTCATATTTTTTTTTCTGAGCCAAGTATAATAAATTCTATACTCTAAAGTCTCAAATTTTCCTATAGAATCGAATGGTGGATTATGTTTCTATCACAGAGTTTTATATTTGAAAGGTTATTTCAAAAGTTGATGTAAACCTTTCATTTGTATTCTTAAAGCATTTGAGATTAATGAAGAGTGGTATCAATGTTGGGAGTGGACCTAGAGACATAGGTAGGATGTCTGGTGAACCCCATTAACAAGTTTTGGTGTGATTTTTGTTGATAATAGTTCTTTTATAATGACTTCTTTACATCTCACAAATTACTTATGAAGAATGGATTAAGCAAGTTAATTTCACAAGCATAATATTTTAGTTAAGTGAAGCTAATCACATAACAATGCAAGATGCACTGTCATTTTAAAGATCTTGGAAACCAAAAAAGATTTTTTTATCAAAGAAACACTAATGATTAGATTGGTAACTTAATATGTTCAGATCAAGTGGTATCAGATCAAGGTTGACAGGTGAATTCTTATAAGAGCTAGACTCAAACGAGGTGAAGACAAGCTTGCAAGTTACAATTTAGAAATCCAAAGGAGATTTCGTAAATGTGAGATGGATTTCGTGGGAAAGGAAGGAGAAGATCCTCTCATGAGCCCCAGGGAAGTGATGGCTACACTTTGTATAATGAGGGTATTTATGTCACGAGGAAAGCAACAAAAATACTTTGAGACACTGAAAGAGAAGTTGATTACAATGCTAGGTTGTGATCTAGGTCATCACCATGAATTGGTGAATTCATTTGGTGAAATTGTTCAGAAAGATAAAGCGGTTTGTTGATTCATTTCCGTTGGAAACAATGTATTCCTTAGTATTGCTATTTAGTTGTTTCTTGTTAATAGGAATTATAATGAATGCAAGATATTGTGGAAGTAGGGAAATTAATGTTTATATCAACAGTACAATTGCATTTTTTATCATGGTTGGACAGTTTTTTTTGATATACTGAGTTTTCATTGTCCAGTCACGATGGGTGGATTATGGACAAGTGGGGAGGTGATGCCCTCACCTGATTGATGTATAAATACTTTTGGAGGTCCAAAATCTCCCCAGTGAGGAGGTGTGGTCCAGGAGGATCCAGATCGCTCAAAAAAATTGTCTCAAATGTTGAAACAAATGGTATCATTACGTAGAGCTCAGAAATAGATTTCCAATGATGTGAATTTCGCCTCAAGCAGATGTCGTATGAGGAAGATATAGAGATATAAATTTTTTTACAAACATGGGAAATAATGATAGGGTAGTCTGTACTACTGACATAAACATGATGTCAACAACTGACGTGGCAACACAACATACTTCCACATGTCATCCATACAATCATACAGTTGACATCAACATGTTGGCATGAAAGCATGACAAACTGCCACATGTCAGGATCACATCATCATCTTTATAGTTGACGTGGAAGGATGAAGCCAACATCTATATAGATGATGTCAGCATCCATATAGGTGATGTTAGTAGATGAAGTGGCAACACAGTCATCAGATGATGTCAACATCCCAGTCAGAGACACATGTCAGGATGATGTCGTCATCTATATAGATGACGTCAACATTTGTATAGTCGATGTGGAACAGGTGATTTCAGGATACATACAGGTAACATTAGCAACCATTTAGCAACAACGACCAATGAGGGGTTTCCATGTGGCACCTTCTAGAAGGCCAAGGTGGCCTAGCAGATTCCACCAAATTTGGCGGATTCCACTAGATTTGGAAAAATCTCTCTTAGTTTGGTAGAAGTTGCATTATTTAACTGGGAACACAAATCGATGCATGGGGGGTTCTTTGGAATGCATACTGAGGCAATACAGACTGACAGAGCATAGCATTGGAGTTTGTGCTAGAGGGGGAGTCCCGAGAGTCAGTTCAGAACCCTATCGAGTTTATACTCAAAAGTCTCATAATTTTGAGAGGAGTCTAATTTTGAATTTTGTTTTTAAGTTGGAGAAATTTATCAAAATGGTGTTCCTAAGCCTATTTGGCATGCAAATCGAGATAGTATGGATCTGACCAACACAACATTGGAATTTGTGTCAGAGGGGGATTCTCGAGGCCCTGTTCAAAAGTATATCAACTTTATACTCAAAAGCTGTAGAATTTTGAGAGGAGTCTGAATCTAACTTTTGTTTATGCATTGGAGTAGTCGATAATAATTATTTTTTCAAATATTTTGTTTCCAAGCCAATTATAGCACAATCTATACTCTAAAGTCTCAAATTTTCCTGTAGAATACAATGTTTTTTTTTTTTCACAGAGTTGCATATCTAAAAGGTGATTTTAGAACTTGATGTAAGCCTTTCTTTTGTATTCTTAAAGCATTAGAGATTAATAAAGAGCGGTCTCATTGTTGGGAGTGGACCTAGAGACATAGCCAGAATGTCTAGTGAACTTAGTTCACAAGTTTTGGTGCGATTTTTTTTTATAATAATTCTCTCATAATCTCTTCTTTACATCTCACAAATTACTTATGAAGAATGGATTAAGCAAGTTATTTTCACAAGCATAAGATTTTAGTTAAGTGAAACTAATCACATAACAATGTAAGATGCACTATCATTTTAAAGATCTTGAAAACTGAAAATATTTGTTATCAAAGAAGCACTAATGGTTAGATTGGTAAATTAAGATTTTCAAATCAACTGTTGAATAATTTAACTATGCTAATGAGTGCTAACAACAATTTCTAAAAACTATTGACAATGGGAATAGAGTCCTAGTTTGGGACTATTAAGGCACACTGAAGCCTTGATAAGGCCAAGAGTCTTTTCACAGATGATTTGAAATGTGGTTTTCTAATAGTGTCTTGTTGTTTCAGTAGTTAGAAGATACTAAGAAGGAAAATGAAACACAAATGAATGGTGCAACTCAACATGGAAGAGACCTCACATTTTCAATATGAGGAATCTAATGGCAGGAGGGCTAGAGAAACCCCTCCATATTTGGTAGCCACAATAAGGAGTCTAAAACATGCAATGAAAGGCTCATGAGAGCTCAAGATGATAAAGAAGAATTAAATGTAGTTCTATTGAAAAGTTTGTTTGAAATCCAAAAGCACTTGCAATAAGGTCCAGCTACCAACAATGCAGGATGACAACAGTCTAAGAAGTTGCAAATACCATAAGATATTCAAAAGCATGGGCCAACTCATAGTAATGTGGGGAGGAGTTTCTCAAGGAAAAGGAACAAGGATGCTAAGAAAAATAGATCTAGTGGAGAGTCTTCCACAAAGTTATCTAGTGGAAAGACCATTATAGGAGAGATATCCAGTAGTGACATTGGGTCAAGTATTCCGAAGAAAATGAAGAAGAGACACTCTCAAAGTTCTCTAACAGAGAAATTCAGAAAGGAAAAGACGCCTAGCTTTGATGGAGAAATTAGGAAAGGAGAGGAGGTGGAGGATTGGTTTATAGGGTTAAGGAAGTATTGTCGAATACATAATTACTTAGAAAATACAAAGATTGAGATAAGAATTTTCAATATGAATGGAGGAGCTTCTATATGGTGGGAAAACCTGATCCTGGCAGATTTCCACACAGGGAAGGACCTTACTGTGTTCACCAAGTTAATTTTCACAGTGGTGAAGGTGGTAAACTTATATGTTTTGAGTTTATATTTCTCATGCATTTTATTAATGCTTTGTGAGGAAAGGGTCTCATGCATTCTTATGCTTTATGACATGCTCGTGCATATTACTTATGCCTTATGAGATTTTGAAAAACTCATACATTATTATTCATTGTTGATGTAAAATGATTAATACTTGTGAGGGAAATTAGACTCATGTATTTTTCATTAGATTATGATTTGGAAATTGGTTTTTATGTGAGAAACCACCTCACACCAATTTGCCATTATTCTCACTATTAGGTTGAGAGAATCAAGGACATGTATGAGGATTATTTGGGTAGTTTTGAGAATTTTCCCTTTATGTACTTGAAGATAGTTTGAGATCCTACATTCATGGATCTTGGTTTTCCTCTTTTGTAATTAGATCCTACTATTGTGGATATATGAGTTAATGCTCTTTCTTAAGAGGGAGTGCGGAAAAAATATATAATGCCTTATGTGAGCCCTTTGTAAGTGGAGAGTAAGGAGGGGAGTAATGGAGATTTAATGAGGGGAGATAGAAAGCCATAGTGCTACTACTCCTAAGCTTTGAGAGACTTATTCATGTAAGGTATTATCATTCTTTATGTATGGAGAGGTATGAGTGTGAGAAATCTTCTTGAATCCTCACTGAAGGAGAAGACATCTCTTATGTAATCACTTATGAGAAGGTCCCAACATATTTTGAAGAAGGAATGAAAGCAATATGTATTCCAATTGAAGCAGGTTCAGAGACGTAGCCCAGGAGGGGTGAACTCCGTTACCAACATTGGTTGTCTCTCTCACTTGCGTTTTCATGTGATTTATTCCATTTTGAGTTCATGTGTGTTATGTATTATTGTTTACAAGAATGGTTAATCATGGGTTCATAGGCCCTTTTAATCCTTATGAAAATACTTCTTCAAAAAATGATTCTTAATTGAAAACTTGCGTAAAGCACCTGCCCGTTTTCAGATCAAGACCTCAAGGAGGTTAATGGATTAAAGAAAAGTAAGCTGACATGGAAACAGTTCGAGAAATATTCCAGGAAAGCATATTTATCAGAAAAATACTATGATGGTAATATTAAAGAGTTCCATAAACATAAGTTAGGGAAACTTACCATGGATGCTTATGCCAAGAGGTTCTTGGAGTTGTTGAGGTATGTTGCCTACCTCAAATATGTGAAATAAAGGATCCATCACTTCCTCAGTGGATTACCATAGTCTTATCAAGATAGGATTGAGTTCTATTAACCTAAGACACTATAGGACACCATTATAAATGACAAATGTTGTTATAACCAATCCAAGCATAGGCAGGAGCCTCTTAAGAATTGGAAAATGAAGGATAATCCTGAATTTCATAGGAAGGGATTTAAACCATCCCAAAATAAAAACAAAAAAATAGGTTCTTAGCTCAATCATCTGATTAGAAGTATGCACCCACATAATTTTCCATGTCAAAGAGGGAAAAATCCAACAGAGAAAGTAAGGGAGAAAGTACAGGAGCAGAAGATAGGACGTCTACAATGTTGGGGTTGTGGAGAAGTACATATGTTGAGGGACTTCCCTCAAAGGAAGCATGGCATCAAGATAATATATGTTCAAGAGGCTATTACCATTAATAATGTGGTCATGAATGTGCCACAAATATATGCAACTGTAGAGAATCAACAAGCAGACCACCAAGCTTTAGTGGTGGATATGGAAGGTATAATTTCCAAACAACCCATTTCCATTTTGATTGACCCTAGTTCTAAGCTTAGCTATATTTCTCCCCAAGTTGTTGAAGCATGTGCCTTACAAAGGAAAAAACATGCAAAATCGTGGTTAGTTCAACTATCCATAAGAACTAAGAGGAAGGTTAAATAAATGATTGAATCATGCCCATTTGAAATGAATGGACTGCATACACAAGTAACCTTAAATATCCTACCTTTGGGATCATATGATGTATTGATAGGCATGGACTGGTTGGCTATCCACAAAGAAAAATTGGACTACCATGACAAAAACTTATAATGTGAAGATAGTGAAGGCAACATGAGGGTGTTGTAGGGCAATAAAAATCCTATTGGTGAGGAAAATATGAGCACTACAACTCAATAACTTTGTCCTAAAGAGTTGAACCTTGTATGAAATACAAGTGCTAAATGTGGAAGAGAATAGTAATTCGAATATTGAGGGTCACCCGGTGTTGTAGGAATTTAAAGATGTATTTCCAGAGGAGGTTCATGGACTTCCTCCTAGATGGGATCTTAATTTTTCCATAGATCTTGTACCAGGAACGGTACCGACATCTAAATTTCCCTACAAAATGAGTATGCCAAAGTTGGTGGAGTTAAAGGCGCAATTAAAAGAGATGATGGATAAACGATATAATAAGTCGATTGTGTCCCCATGGGGAGCATTAGTGTTTTTTGTAAATAAGAAGGATGGTAACTTGCAATTGTGTATCTACTACTGACATTTGAAAAATATCACCATCGAGAACAAGTAACCACTACCCATGATTGATGATCTTTTTTATCAGCTCAGAGGAGCTACTCTATTTTCTAAAATAGACTTTAGATCTGGATATCACCAATTCAAAATTAAAGATGAATACATACACGAGATGAATTTTTGAATGAGGTATGGACACTATGAATTTTTGGTGGTTCCTTTTGGGATTACCAACACACCAACCAAATTTATGTGTTTTATGAACAATATTCTCAACAAGTACTTGGACAAGTTCATCCTTGTGTTCATTGATGATATCCTGGTATATTCCAAGGCCAAGGAAGAGCACGAAGAGCAACTTAGGTTGGTGTTATAAGTGTTAAGAGATCACCAATGGTATGCTAAATATAGAAAAAGTCACTTCTTTTAGAGAGATATCCAATATTTGGGTCATATAATTTCGAAAGATGGAGTGGCCATGGATCTAGAAAATATTAAGGCAATCATGGATTGGCCAACCCTCAAAATGTATCTAAGGTAAGATCATTTATTGGATTATATGGATAGTAAATGAGGTTTATTAAAGGTTTTTCCAATATATTTCATCCCATTAGCTCATTGAAGAGAAAAGGGGTGAAGTTTGTATGGTCGACAGAGTGTGAGACCAACTTTCAACAACTAAAAATCCTCTTAACCAATGCCCCTGTCTTAAGAATCCCAGACCTTGAAAAATATTTCTTAGTCCGAACTAATGCTTGCAAGGAAGGAATTGGTGGAGTCATCATGCAAGAGGGCCATGTGATTTTCTATGAATCAAGGAAATCAAATGAGCATGAGAAATGTTATGTTACTCATGACTTGGAACTTGCAACCATTGTGAATTATTTAAAGATGTGGAGGCATTACCTATTTGGAAGAAGATTTGTCTTGATGAAAGATCATTGTGGACTGAAATACCTATTTCAACAACCACAGTTGAATGCCAAATAGGCCAGGTGGATGACACTAATCAGTGGATTCGATTTTGAGATCAAACATATAAAAGGAAAGGAAAATTGAGTGGCATATGCACTCAGCCGAAGTGTGCATACAATACACTTAGAAAAAACAAGCATGTGTGAATCTAATATCAAGTAGAGAATCAAGTTTCTTTTACTGACTGTCAAATATTTTAAGCTAGTGAAAGAAAACTTGCAAGAATAATAAAAAAGGAAGAAGTATGAGGGACACCATCTCACAATAGATGAGTTGTTGATGTAAAAAAATAGATTGTATATACTTGATTCAATAGATATGAAAAACCTCATAATGGATGAGTTTCATAGGAGACCTTATGTGGTTCATCTTGGTTATCAAAATATGATAAAAAAAAAGTAAGACAACTGTATTATTTTCCAAGAATGAAAAAGGACATTATGTTGTTAAGTGTCTAGAATGCCAACAAGTCAAGGTTGAGCACAAGTACCCTGCAGGATTGTTACATCGAGTGCAAATTCCAGAATGGAAGTGGGAGACCATATCCATGGAATTTATCACAGGGTTTCGAAGAACAACCAGGAAACACGATGCAATCATGGTGGTGGTGGATAAATTGAGCAAGGAAACTCATTTTATTCCAATCAAGTCCACTTATAAAGCTATAAATGTTGTTGATATCTTTATAAATGAAATTTTTAGATTGCATGGTATGCCCAAGACCATTATTTCAGATTGAGATGCGAAATTCACGTCGAATTTAGGGAAAAGCCTATTTGCGAGATTTGGAATGCAATTAGTATTCAACACATCCTACCATCCCCAAATAGATGGAAAGTATTAGAGTGTAAATAGAGTGTTGGAAGATATGATAAGGATGCATGTTATTCATGAGCCCAATCAGTGGGAAGAATATCTACCCTTGGTAGAATTTGCCTACAATAATGGCTACCAAGAGTCACTAAAAATGATCCCATTTGAGTCTTTGTATGACAAAAATTGCAGATTTATGATTAGTTGGGGAAATATGATAGATAGGATCACACTTGGACTAGAATGTTGAAGGAGATGGAATAGGAAGTGATAAGAATTAATAAAAATCTGAAACTATCCTAGGACAAACAGAAAAGCTATGCAGATAAAAAAAGAATTCACAAGGATTTCAAGGTGGGAGATCATTTGTATATCAACGTGAAGCCCAAAAGGATCTCCCTGAGAATGGGAACTTGTGCCAAGGTAGTGTCCCGATATTGTGGACCATTTGAAGTCCTAGAAAGAGTGGGACTAGTAGCATACTGACTTGCTCTACCACCTACTTCTATAGCTCACAATGTGTTCCATGTATATTTACTTAAGAAGTATATTCATGATTCTAATCACGTTAGTGATTGGAAAAATTTACATGTGGAACCAGAGGGAGAATTCCAGCTCGAGCCTCGATGCATCCTAGATAGGAGAGAGGCATTTCTTTGGAACCAAGTTGTCATGCAGTTCAAGGTGTAATGGAAGAACTTTGGAGAAGCTAATGTCACATGGGAACTGTAGGATTCCATGAGGATGGCATACCCATTTTTGTTCTCTACATAAAACTGTGTATATGGTGGAAAGGCATCGATTACATTGTTTCCTTTAAGGGGGAGGGGAATGCAACACCCTGTTTTCCCCCAAGTATGTAATTATGATTAAGACTTTGTGATTGTAATTGATGAACATTGTAATTGTGTTTTTTGTTTAATGAAATTACCTACTAGATGATTGAAGGGTAAGCCTTGCAGTACTGGACATGATACCATGAGGGGGATTTGGTGAGGGGTAACTGGGAATTTCCTTGTCTTGCCAAGAATCCCAATTTCCAACTAAATAAGTTTGAATTACTAAACCTGCCTAAAGTACCTTTTTCACCCTATTCACAAGAAAACTCGTTAATGGAAATCATACCTAGTGGTTGGGGAAATTATGATTTCCTTTAGAAATGTACAAGGAGGAGTGACTAGGTTGGTTGACGCAGGCAACCAAGAGTACCATGAAGGTGCCCCTTCAATTTGGGAGTTTGACTCTCGGGGTTGCTTCTAATAGAAGTAAGATGAGGAACCTGAGGAAACGAATGTTCCATATTAGGGGAAGGAAAAGAAAACGTGGAAGCATCATGAATGAGCAAGGGCTTGAGAGAGAGGACACAAGCATGAACATAGTAGATAAGATTGGGAATTTCTTGTGAATAAAATAGTAAGCTTTCCTAGGAAACTCGTGGTCAACATTGGAACAAAGATTACCCAGATCTAGAATGGAGCAGAGAGGGTGGGAAATTGGTGCTTGTTGGAAATAAATTGACACTCGTAAGGGGAGGGCATAGAGGGACTATGTAGCAGTGGAGGGACTACCTTGTGCAGAGGAAATATAGTTGGGAAAGAACCTGGTAATCTCATGGTGTCTCTGGACTCAGTGGGAAGAGGGGATTTATGTTGTTTCCAATGTAGTGAAGGAGAGTAACCTTCATGACCAAACCCTTAACCATAAATATAACTTGTGAGAGTCCCTTGGTGGTATCATGGCCTGGCACAAGGGTGGCATGCTATAGAAATCAAAGCTGCAATAGAGCCTATAGTTGTGTGGAAATGAATTCACCCTCAATCATTTGGGAGATTGTATTTTGACTTGAAATAGATAAGTTTTTTAGATGTATTTGGAAAATGTTGTTAATGAATGTAAATCTTGCATTTTTTTCTCAAAGGAATATTTGACATGTTGAATGAATCCTAAAATTTGATTCATGTTTGTATAATGAGGTTCTTTCCTAGTTGGTTAACCCTATGCACTGAGTATGTGTGGGATTCCTAGATAAGGAGGCATGTAATCCCTGTGTTTTCCTGAAGACTTTGAATGGAAAGTTTGTAGGATGAGAAAATCTTCACTTCGGGGTTTGTTGGGAGGCGCTACCAAAGTGTTGAGGATGTTGGCCAAATATCTAAGGATTTAGGGAAAAAACTTACAGGTAGTGCAAGGAAGGTGAAGGAATTATTCACATAGAATCTCCCTGCACCTTTGTTCTAGTTCACTGCTTAAACCTCAAGAGAACCCCAACCATAGATTTGATGTAGAGAGTTGATCCTGACCATTCGTCGGGGATCTAAGTGTCAAAGGAAGCATTTTAAAAGGTGGGTTTTTTGGAAAAACTTGTAAGCACTTCCAAGGTAAACTTCCTAATGATATTATCTTGAGTAGATGAGAGACGTCAATTTATCTAGAGGCCATATCAATGAGATCTAAACCATAGATCTTGTCATCGATCATTCTGCTATGCTTGTCATAACATGGCATTTGGGAAAACCCATGAGGATAGTGTGGGAGGAACTTCCAATCGAGAAAGCTTGAAAGTGAAAGTTTGAATGGAATAGAGCCGTAGATATGCTTGGAATCTCAACTAATGAGATCTGATTCATTGATCTCACCATGGGTCTAGACTGATAGAAAACCCTGTCAGATTAGTGTAACTCGTTAACTTTTGAGTGGATGTAAGATCCGGAGGAAACCATGACTATTAGATCTGGGAGTCTGATGACTGACGGATTTTTCAGAGACTCCATTTCGGAAATAACTATTCGGAGAAACCATAAGACTGTAGGAGGTGTTATTTTTCGAAAGAGAGATCCTGAGTGAATGTGGGTTTTTGATTTGCTGAGGAATCCACCCAATAATATCTCAACCATATATTTCATTATGGACCGCACCTGTTGAGCAATTAGAGGAGATTGGGTGAGACTGCTAACTGTCATATGGAATAGTGATTCTGAGTGAATCGGGATTGTTGAATTCCTTGTTTCCCATCTGTTGGATCAAGAAGACAGTGGGAGATCCTGTTAAGTGCCTTGTTCCCTAATGAACCCATAGACATCACATATGTTGGATGAGATTCATTGCAGTATTTGGATCTGTAGAGAGAAGGGTATTCAGAAAGAAATGTTCATAAGGAGAGGTTGGGGGTACACAACCTGTTATTCGAAAAGCCAAAGTCTGACCGATCATCAATTTTTTTGTTAATTTGCATCCAAGTGAGCCAGAGTCATTGATCCAAATGAGTTCATTCCTCACATGCATATAATATTTCCGCTGAGGGATTCCTAATGGTGTGTGTTGTGTCTGAGGACATTTCACTGCCACACCAACAGACACACACACACACACCTACATGTTTGTTTGAGCAGGTGATGTGGAAGAGTCCACGCGACATTCATGTAGGATAGATGATGTGGTAGAAGGTAAATATTGAAGGACTTTGGAAGGCCATTCCTAATGGCCTAGAAACCATTTATGACTACGTAGACAGTCGATGGAATGATCCATGTGAGCAAGTTTCCACCCTTGGGGTTAAAACCTGAGATTAGAGTCATTTTGGGAAGATGAGTTTTGACATCCCGCCAACCTACACTACTACATATGGGCGGATTATTCCACAAAAAAATTTCCATCCATTATTTTCATTTTTTTTTAAATTGGGCGGGATTTTTGTCGCTATTTCAACGAAAGTTCGTCGCTACAACGACGATTATTGCCTACCTCAAAAAACATCTTCTAACACACGTGGCTTGCAATGGATAGTTGACTTTTTGTGGGTCAAATTAGGCATTTTCATCGCTATATCAACGATAGTCGATCAATATATACCTGACTTTAAGAGACTTTGTGACACATTTGCTATAGTTGTGACATTGTTTGTGGATTTTGTTTGAGATATTTATTTTTTCCTTCACCCATCGGTTGAACAAATCCAATTCTCGATCTACATAGCTCAGATTTTGAACTTGTGTTTTTTTATTTATGTACTCATTTAACTTGTAAATTTTTGTTCAAATGAAATTTCATGTAGCTTGTTTTTTCCTTGATAATATATTATATGTGCAGTACCATATTTCAAAATTGTTATGTCATTGGGTTTTGGATCTAGTTAGTATATATGGAAATTCATGTGAAATGTCAAGAAATATATTTTCCGAAGAAGTATTTTAAGAAGAGGGAAAATTATTCCATCAATAAGTCAATTCAAACATTAAAAATGAATGTCATAATCAATGTATATTAATTTGAGCCTACAATTACTTATGTAAATTTAATCCTTATTGCAAAACCACCAACTCATAACAACTTTACCAGTTGGACTAATGTTTGAAATATAAAGTGGAAAAAAAATCCTCTTAGGTCTAATCCTATCCCTTAGTGACCTTGTTAGCTCTCTAACTTTTGTGTTTCTATGATGTTGTGCCTATATATATTAATGTCATAATTTTAGTCTAGTATTAGGTTAGGTTAGTCATATAACATTGTATTGTTATGTGATGTTGTTTCTCTCTATTTTTTATAATCACACACAATTCTAGATGTAGTGATTAACTCTAGTTTGTAGTTGATGTAACTTTTTTATACACTATTAATAAGGAGTAGCTAAAATATAAAAATTTCATGATGAAATCTACTAGTCAGACAATGAAAAATGAGAACATGCCAAAGTGTCTTAGAAAACAAAATCATGACCACTGTAAGTAGCATAAAATTGTGACCATTGTATGTAGCTGCAAATCAACATGTCATAATTTAAACCAACCAAACCCAATTGTGGATTACAAGTGGATGACATTCCTTTTTTAGTGGTGAATTTCAAAGATTGACATTTTCTCTACAAAACAACTTAGAGGCTAGTGTATGGTGTCGAGTGATTCAAGTTTGAGAAATTTTGACCACTTTCGTTAAATGGTGTGTAATTATTTTCCATGGTGATTCAGTACACACTACTCTAAAGTACAAATTGAAGCATATTGATGTTAATAGTTAATCGATAATAAATAAATAAAAAGCATGTCAAAATTTATTAAAAGAAATAATTGTGAGGATTGTAGGTCACTGTAAATAAACATATCATAATCGAGAGTAGCTAAAATATCATGAAGGAGTAGCTAAAATATAAAAATTTGACAACTTACTATTTAGTATGGTGTAGGTAAGACAATTACTTGTCAGTACAAGGATTTTTCACTATGAACGAAAATGACAGGAAGCTTGCTCGGTTAAGAGCGACATTAGAGGCGAGGGGTGATGGAAAATGTTATTTCCCTTGCTATGATT
>ML845882.1:21299-34537 GCA_009831015.1 Picea engelmannii | reverse complement strand
CTCTCTCATCGTGAGCAACGAGAAATTGGGATCGTAAATCCCAAGACCCAAAAGAACGAATCTGGACCGTTAGATCTCGGTTCACATTACCCGTCAGTCGTTGGATCCGGAGAAGCTGCGTAGGGGTTAAGCGCAGGGGTAGGTGCGCAAGGAAGTGATTTGAACCATTAGATCTAGAGTAGAAATCCCGTAAACCGTTGGATCGAGAAGAGTTGCACCAGAGCTAAACTCTAGTGTGCAGAGGAAGAGTCCTAGCCGTTGATCTCGGAAGGACACGTGTCAACATCCCGGAGAAGTCATCGGGATAACAGGGTCATCGGGGTTTTTTTGAGTATGATAATCGGGGCCTTGTGGTTCTCGAAATCCTGATAATGTATCCTAGCCGTTGATCTCGGCAGGACACGTGTCGACGTTCTGGGAGGCATCGGGATTTCACTCATCGGAGATTTTAGGAGTGTAGAACCGTTGCATAATGAAATCGCGATACGCGATTTCCCGATCGAATATGGACCGTCTATTATGCGTGATGCGTGTCAGGAGATCCGGAGGGGGATCGGGATATTTTCCATTGGGAAATCGGCATTCCCGTGGACAAGTGCTCGGGGAAATCCAAATGAAAACCCCGACAAGATCTGAGCCATCCAAACAGTAGGGACACGTGGCAGAGGATCCCAGAGAGTCGGAGTTCGGAATATCGGGGATTTCAAGGACATGATCCCTTGCAATACGAAACTGCTATATGCGAGTTTCTGACACCATCATAGGCCGTTGATCCAAGGGAAACGTGTCGAGCATCCGGAGAGAATCGGGAATCGGGATATCGCGAGTCCCGGGTATATGTGTTTTGTGTCATCGCAAATGATGAAACCCCGATGGAAGGTTATACGGCTACAGTCATATGGTAAGTGGTCACATGGACCATGGTATGACCAAGGGGGCTAGCCAGTGTAAAGGCACGCCAAGAGCTCAGGGGACTTGTGCGCCATGACATGGAAAGGCGCCAAACCCCAACAAGTATTAAGACTGTGGTCTTGTGAACGTTGTGGTCATATTGACCAGGACTTAGCCCGGACAGCCAATATGCTAGGAGCACATCGGGGATCGGAGGATCGGGAGTTCCGGGTACATATGCACCTCGGCAGCGCAAACTCCGAAACCCCGACGAGAATTTGTCGTATGGTCATATAGAAACAGGTCGTATGGACCAGAGGCTTAACCAAGCGGGGCTGAGGCAACAAAAGGGGCGCGTTGAAAATTCGTTCCATCGGTGATCGGGGATTCGAGAGGACAGGGAACCTCGACACCGCAACCTCCGAAACCCCGAATCCCGATATTGAACTAGGGATTGGCATTCTGCAAGTGCAGGTTTCTGGAGATTTCTCATGTGTGGGAGATTAATTCAAAAAAAAAATATATTTACGATAGTGGGTGTGTTACAGCTACTTTGCATGAGATTGAGGAGCAGATAATCCAAATGTGTTTGGACTGAGGAGAAGATAGTTTTTTCCAAATGTGTTTCCACCTCCCTCTCAAATCTGTTACACCGCCCACGAGTCCGAATGACATAGAAATTTCCACCATTTGGAAAAGACAATAGCATGCCAACATTTTGTTTGACTGTCAATTGATTTGTGAAGAAACAATCAAGAAAGAAATTGTGTGGGATTGAAGGCAATAGCATGACATAGAAATTTCCACCATTTGGAAAATAAAATAGCATACCATCAGTTAGTCTGATTGTTAATTGATTTGGGGAAAACAAATCAAGTAAGCAACTGTGTGGGATCGAAACCACTCCAAGAAACCTCCTACTGAAAAATCCTAGGGTCAAGACTCTATCATTGAAGGCACTCGAAAGCACGACCAATGTTAAAATAATGCATCATTATGTTTTTCTTTCCATGGGAGCCTGGCTCACTTTTACAAGTTGGATCGATCAACAAGGTTGGTTATTTATGCTTCACCAGGGGAAATTCCTCATTTCTCTATGTGATTTGGCAACGCATGGGTGGGAGCCTGGTTCAATTCCGCATCATTATTTTTGGTGCAATAATATTGTATGTATTTCAATCCCTTAATCAATATTCCATTCAACATTCATTTGTTCTTGAGCTAGTGTTATCAGAATCCTAGTCGCAATTGGTTGTTTCCATAATTTTCTTGGGAAAAAAATCTTTGTAATTTGAAGCAGGTAATTTTGTCATATTATTCAAACCTTTGAAATACATAAGATATATAGGCATTGGTTTACCCCACAGTGAGTACAAGGCCACAATTGAAAAATCTAAGTTGAAAATCCTAGATCTCATTGTAGACAAGACCGATTAGGGTTCAAATTGCATGGAACAACACTCAGATTATATGGTGGATCCTTTAGGAAGATGAGAAATAACACTGAGTTTCCCCATGGTGTGAACAATGGGCTGGATATTGCCTCCATAATATTGGATCTAGTTAGGGAACAAGTATTATAGTCTCCTATGTCAAACTTTATCAGTTGGCTGGTGTGGTGGATATTGAATTTACAGCAGGACCTGCCATTCCTTTCCATCCTAGTAAAGAATACAATCCTAGGCCTCCAGTAGAATCTTGTATTTATGATGCTACAAAATAATATCAGAGGGTTGTTTTTTACTCTTTGATACCTCTTGTTTTTGCAATATGAAGGCAATAGAGTTGGCATGCCAAATTTTTGTCGAGAGGTATGAAACTCCTTTTCAAGATAACCCCAGGTTATTGTTCTCATAAACTTTATAATATGCAAAGTTCGTTGTACAAGTTCACTTGACTGGGAAGTGAACATCTCAAGTTGCACTGGTAGATCGATTCAAGCTCCTAGGTAAGAAACTATGTTGAACCTATCTAAAATACTGTTAGAGACTAACTACATTTTTCATTCAAAATATAATTTAATCCTATTGATTTAGTTTAATTACATAAGAGTGTAGATAAAAGTTAATGTTTGAAGAGTAGTATTTGATGATTCACAAAAATTTACATGTTTCTTATGGTAGAAAAATATAGAACAATATTTAGCAAAAATGTTGTTTGTATGATATCAGAAAAATGAGTAAATAATATAACAATCAAAGATTAAGGCTGCCAATTCATACGGCCTCCTCCAAACTGGACATCCTAAAGTTGGGGATCAATTTTGGATTTGGGATTCTTGTGCACAGTAAGGATGGACTTTTCCAAATACATTCATCATGTCATTGTGGTAGATTACAATTCTTTTCATGTTATTTTTAGTATCTATCAATGAGAAATTTAAAACTGCATAATTACTATACTACAACAAATCCATACGAACTTACAGGTTGCATTTTCGTACCATTAATGCTTCATAATTCCTTGGATTGTTGTTGTTTTGAAGATTAATGAAAAAGGCGATGCACCAAAAAATATGTGGTTCTTTGAGAGCAATTTCGAAGGTTTTTCGAGCAATTTCTTCCCATGCCTTTAACGGGGACACCAACAAATATGTGGTGCTTTGATAGCAATTCTGGAGTTTTTTCAAGCAAATTCCACCCATGGCTTTACTAGGGAATCAAGAGTTGAATCAATCAATTTAGGAATGAAAACTCCAATGGAGGCACTGTGTGGAAAGCGAGAGGTAGGGTGATTATTTAATGGAAGGGGTGAGGTGTTGGACATAGTGTCATTAATGTGTTGTCATTGATGTCAAACGGTATGACAATATGAAAAGATTAAAGATCAGGAGGGTTAGCGAATGAAGATCAGAAGTTGAGAAGAGATTACACACATGAAGCTCAGATTAAAGTATGTAGAGATCAAGCTCAGAAGGAAGAGCGCATTGTAGAAATTTCGTCGGGATCGATGGAGAGACTGAGAAGTCTATCATTGTAATAGGATTTATCCCACATTGGAAGTGTGGAAAATATTATGTAGGTTTAGATACACAACACTCTCCATAGATTATCGACGCATAGTGCAACGGTATGGTGAGGGATCTAGGTTTTTGGAATCCTTGATAAACTCACTGGCCTAGAGCCCGGGATGACTTGTCAGGCCCCCTACCTTTTGGTCAAAAGGACAATAATTGTCGAATTGATGACAAAGGATCTCGACCGTTCATTGAAAATATATTTTTTATATATATACATTGCATGTCGATCATATGAGTGACTGTGGGATTAAGGATCATTGGAGGACTAGTCAATGATCAGATCAAATCGGGATCGTTGGATACGTAAGTGCTAGATCAATGGTAGGGATAGATTGTGGAGAGAGAAAGGAGAATCAAACAACGTGTTATTTCCAATCCCGCAATTAGTCTAGATCCTCAAATATTATAGATTTAGAGATCGATGATTGTGGTTGATCCAACAACAATCACACAACTTCAATTGCGGAGTTTGGGAGACAAATTAAACCACTCACAAGTTATAGTTCCGCAATCCACATCGACTGTTGGATCAAGTTAAGTGGAAGGATAGGATAATTAAAGACGAAGACCGTCCGATACGAAGTCCCGAAGTAAATGAGGACTGTCCAATCTATTCAGAGCATGCCAAGGTAGTAGTGGTCAACTTCGACGCTAACCACTATGGGAGAAAAGGGTTGAGAACAAGTAAGACCACTCGAAGGTCTAAGTACTAAATAAAATTTGAACCATCCGATATGAAGAACACTTCGCGCAATATCAAGACCATCAGATCATGCTTAGTGGAAGGACAGAGTAAGCCACAAATGTCCCCAAATAAACGTAAGTCGTCTGAATTGAGGAAACACTTAGGAAGATATCTTGAGCGTCAGATCGAGGAAAGTAGCAGGATAGTATAAGAAAGGACAAAGGACCGAAATCCTGAATAGTCAAATTCCCAACAACCGTTGGATTGTGTTAATCCTTTTCGGGTTAAAGAATGACCATTGGATGAAGTCAAGTTACTCAAGGTTTAAACTTCGAGGAATCTCAGTTCAGGAGAACTGGGAGGTGGAGAAATTGAATTACCCGAAGTCCCAAAGGCCGAAGTTATGGAGTCATGAGGATAGGACATGTGGCGTAATGAGATGATGACAAGTGTCAAGGTACCATACAAGGATGATTTTAAGGATGGAAATTTATATTAAAATGTAGAAACCTATGCTAATATTACTAGTCCTTAATATGCAAAATGTGAAATGTTTGGCGATGGTTTTGTAAAAATATTCAAATTTCTAAGGATTTAATATAGTTTCTATAAAATTTTGGCGATTTTTAAGGTAACATAATTTTATTCTATGGAATTTCGACGAATTGTTTTAAAAAAAATTGGAAATTAGCGAATCATTTTTTTGGAAAAAACATGTAAAATTAGCCCATTTGCAAAATTTAGCCCCTAAAATCATCTATGGTCCCATAGGTACTTTAAGCATACGTAATCCATGAATCCAGGTGACACATGGAAACCACTCAGGAAGTGCCACATCAACAAGTGAAGTTAGCAATTTACGTCACTCTGGGAATTTTTACTTTGGGAGTTTTCACCACCAGCAAATGACCTAAGTCTCGAAGTCCCAAAGGCCGAAGTCTTGAAGTGGACATGAGTCATCCAATATGAAGAACACTTTGGGAGAATTCTCAATTGTTGAATATTATAGACACATGTTTGTTATTCATGAGATTTGTAAAGAGGCTGGAAGTCGCGAAGTCCCAATTCCCGAAGTAAACGAGAATGGTCCATCTCTTCGGGAGATTAAAACACGACCGTTGATTTCGATAAGAGATCAAGAACTCGCTTGGCCTAGTTCTTGGTCACTTCCTATGGTCATATGGAATAAGAGAAACAAAGTTAAAACATAATACATCGCTTAAGTTGATAAGCCCTTGGTTTTGCGTTGTCGGTCATATGAAAATGGTTTGAAGGAAGCGCCTCAACATAACTCGATTTCTACAGTATTTGCAGAGATTATGGTTAAGTTAAATGAAGAGGTGCGATGGTCCAAACGAAAGGACACAATTCATTATAACTCACACTAGTTTGAAGGTTATATAAACAAGAAAGAGTGGTGAGAAGAAAGTGTCTCTACAGTTCAGATAAGAAGATCAAAACAGAAGCAGAGTTCAAGAAGAAGAATTGTTGGTTCTAATGGGTCTGCCAATGTCTTATTGAATATCAAGAATGAAAGAAGACAGAGAAATAGTTATGAAATCTAGTATTTGATATAGAATACCTATATTGGACTGCAACAGATTCATTGAAGATTAAATGACAAAAGATAGAGAGCAAGAGATGAAGTTTGACTGCATATAACCAGAAGACCATACAAGCAGAGGTTGCAGCAGACAAGTAGAAAGTACAATAGTTAGTGATTCTAAGAAGATTTGAAGAATTGATAGTATCCCTGTGTGTTTATAAACACCTTGAACAAAGTAAAGTAAAAGTGGTATAAGTGTTATAACCTACATCAAGGGAGGAAGGTTGGATTAAGGGAAAACAAGCTGAAATAAAAGGGGTTCAAATCCGATAGGACTTGTGTTAATGGATGCATGAATCAAATTCACTAAAGAGAAACAGAGATTGAATTGCATTGTGAAATTAAAGGTGGTTGGGTGGTGCAAGGGAAGGTTGGAGCTTGCAAAGGAATAGGTGCTTCCTTGTCAGTTGTAGCTAACTAAATAGGGAGTCATAGCCTCCTTCCAGTTATAGTTGGTAAATAAGGTGTCGAAGCATCCTTTTAGTGGTAGCTGATAAACTAGGGGGTCGTAGCCTCCTTCCAATTGTAGCTGGTAAATAGGGTGTTGAATCATCCTTTTAGTGGTAGTTGATAAACTAGGGGTTCATAACCTCCTTCCAGTCGTGGCTAGTAAATAGGGTGTTGAAGCATCCTTTCAGTGGTAGCTGATAAACTAGGGGGTCGTAGCCTCCTTCCAATTGTAGCTGGTAAATAAGGTGTTGACGCATCCTTTCAGTGGTAGCCGATAAACTAGGGGGGTATAGCCTCCTTCCAATTGTAGCTGGTAAAGGGGGTGTGGAAGCATCCCTTCAGTCGTAGATGAAGAAACTTGGGGTCAATCTCTCCATCAAGTTGTAGCTTGAAAATCATTTTGTAAAAGAACAATTTATTAATGAAAAAAGAGTTGGTGGTTCTAACTGTTGGGTTCCATGATAAAATCTTGTGTTCATAAGGGTTTGTTTTTCATCATATATTTATTAATTGAATAATTAATGTGTGTTCTTAATAATGATGGAATTAATAAGAAAAAGTAGGCAATACTGATTCACCCCCCCCCCCTCGGTATTAATGGATATTCGATCAATTTGTATTAGAGCAAGGTTCCTTTAAGAACAGTCTAACAAACTAAAAAGAAGATCAAATTAAACACACATGGATGGACAAAATATTTACACTATGAATGGAACTCCAATACCTGGAAAAGAAGAATATATATTTTGGAGTACAATAATGGAAAGTCATCTAAGGCATTGGTGTAACATCCTCGACCATCAACCCCGGGGTCGAGCAACGCTACTATGCAAAAACATTCTCAAGCTTATATAGTATACATTTAAATGAAGTTAAATGACTTAACACCGAGTAAACACATAATTATTGCTAACATATAGAATTAATGGAATTGACGGTAAATATCATTACAACGGAATACATGATAATGGTGTAAGCATCACAGACATGCATTTTAATTGAAATTAAAAACATGCATATACTTATCTTTGAAACTGTTGTAACTCCACCAACTACATGAAGACCTTCCACGAACCTCCGAGCCTTATACCATGCTGCTCATCACACTCAGCAGTGGGTCACCCCCGAGCTGGGATCAAGATCCACCTAGGGCAAGGAAATCCTAGACTAGGATGAGGCTACAAGAAATCTATACAAAGAATCTAGAAGAATTCTCTCCAGGAGCCTTCTTATGCCCACTACTCACAGACTCTCATTCCCCACATGCATCTTCCACCTGGGAGTATACACCTTCACAAACACGGTCCATTGGTGCTTCACCTCCTTCTCTGGGTCTCGACAATAGGCCAAATCAGGAATTCTCAAAGCTCCGTAGCTGGTGATGAACTCTCTCTAGGATAAAACTACTTCCCAACAGACTGTCTGACCTGGAGAGAGCTGCTCAAAGGCATAACAACCTGCCTCTTCTACCATGGGCCTGACAACCCAGTTCTTCAACCAATTTTTCAAATCAATTCCCGCAAGTTTAGGATAACAACAACACCAATAGATTTTGGTTAACTCACGAGTGACAACAGAAATAGGAAAATTGGGTGTGGACGTCCAGAAAAATGACAACGGGCCACTAAGACAAAACACGGTTCAGGTAACATTGGTTTCAAGATGAGTGACAAGAAATCCACGCAGAGGTCAAACACAGACTCGATGGTTTAGACAGAGGGTGTATCAACTTCTCAAAAAAACATCACAGGCTTCGAGTTTCAGAGTTGTATTATGGTATGCATGCAGAGATCAAACGAAATTCACAGTTTCAGACAGCTAATGACAGAAATGGAGGAGGAACCCCAAACTCAGCTAACCCTTCATCTTTTAACCGCATGTGCCTAGGTCAACACTTGTCTTCCTGGAGTTGCATGCGTTCGCTTTTGCACACGTTGGAGCTGCATGTGTTGCCTCTCCCAGGACTTAGGATAAAAAACATGTTTTGTCACACAACTTTAGAATAATAATAAAATATTATTCTCAAGGACTTAAGCCCCTAAGATTATCCCCTCTTTCCAACCTTTCAACCCCTTTTCCCTTACCCACCCTGTGGAAGCCTAGTCCCCCATCACTCTTTCTTCGTGGTCGGTCTGCATGCAGCAATGTTTAATCTTTATTAATGTTCTGCATATTATATATACAAAAACAGGCTCCTGGCCTTTAACACTTAGGCTCTTCGGCCTAATAAACACATAATCCCACCAACTTATCAATACTTGGCTCACCAACCTACAAAACATGATTTAAAATTCATAAACATGATTACAACAGGGCTTGTCCTTGGGGATATTATAATCCCCTCCCCTTAATTTTTCACTGTCCTCAATGCAACTTTCACACAACATCAACAACATTTTCAAAATATTCAAAAAGATGCAATTATTCTACCCACATAGCATCCTCATGCTCCCATGTCACATCCTCAAGACCGTACCAAGTCCACTAGAACTTTACAAGCCCTATGGCTCGATTCCAGAGATGTTTTCTTTTCCGGTCCAATATGTGCACATGATGCACTTGCAGGACACCTTGTTGCTCCACCTGAATCACATTCTAATCTATTACATGATTAGCATCAGGTATATATTTATTAAGCAATGAAACATGAAACACATTGTTTGACAACACAGTTATTCCAACAGAGGGTGAACATCTTCAGTAACCACTCACATAAACATATCAAAGATCAACACACCAATGTTTTCACATGCTAAAACCCCTACGGGGAAACATCCACGACCCCAACCAATGCGGTCACTTGGAGCAGTTTATTAGTGCAAAGAAAAATATTACAGAGAGATTTTACAAGAGATTTTCTCACAATCGATCTTCAGAAAATGACCCTCCATGCTCTTTAAATAAATATCATGGACCAATCGAGTGTTAATCCATAAATCAATGGCCATTCAGATCGAGGAGAGTATGAATCGTCAGATCACTCTATGTCGGGAACATATCATGACCATCGGATTTTCTAACTACAAAGGCATACTAATGCATAATAAATAAACACACTATAAAACACTTTTTTACTAACGACACAATAGACCAAGTAGATCTTATTAACTCCTAAGTGTCTAAATATCCTAACATCCCCCCTTAAAAACAACTTGGGATAGGATTGAAGGTTTTACAATAGTGACACAATAGGAGAAGGAAGGAGGAATTAGAGCCTATCCCCCCTTAATGACAACTTCCTGAACTCCTAACATAGATGGAAGTTTGGAAAACTTCACTTCTATAAGAGACTTTGTGAAAATGTATGCAACTTGATATTTTGTAGGGAAAAAGAGCACTTCAATAACTTGATCATGAATGAGCTTTTTGATGAAGTGCATGTGTATCTTGATTTGTTTTCTACACTGATGTTGAACTGGGTCTTTGGCGAGCTTGATGGCACTTTGATTTTTACACCAAAGGCTGGTTGGATGCAAGTGATGGAATCCAAACTATGAAAGGATCTGTCTAAGCCACAGGGCTTCCTAACTTGCATTTACCACTACTCAGTACTCTACTTCTACTGAAGAAAGTGCAATAGCTTGTTGTTTCTTATAGGCCCAAGTGATAGGTCCTGAACCAAGGCTGAAAACATAAATGACAGTAGAATTTCGATCATCGAGGTCGTCGGCCCAATCTAAATCAGTGAAACCAACCAATAAGGGAGTCCCCCCTGAACTATAATGTATCATGAACTGAATTGTACCAAAAACATAGTGAAGCATCCATTTAGCTTCTTTCCAATGGTTTTCATGGGGTGTTTGTATATATCGGCAAACAAGACCAACAACAAAAGGAAATATCAGGACAGGTATGAGTCAAGTATAAGAGGCTACCAACTAACTGATGATACGGGGTGGCATCAACTTCAGGAGAAGTATAGGTTGAAGAAAGCTTGACTCTAGACTGGAAGGGAGAAGGGGTTGGTTTACAATCATCCATGTGAAAGCGACAAAGAAGGTCACAAGCATACTTAGACTAGGAAAGAAAAATTCCTTCATTGGTTTGCAAAACTTGGAGGCTAAGGAAATAGTGCAAAAAGCCTAAGTCTGTCATTTCAAATTTCTTCTTAAGGTTGGTTTTCACATGGTTTAAAATTTTTTAGTAACTACCAGTAAGGATAAGGTCATCAACATAAAGGAAAAGGATTATGATATGGCTTCCTACTTTCTTGGTATAGACATTAGGATCAGAATGGCTTCTAGAGAATCCAGTGGCAATAAGAAAGCTAACCATTTTGTCATGCCAAGCTCGGGGAGCTTGCTTGAGACCATAAATATATTTCTTGAGGTGACAAACAAGGCTAGAGTCATTATGGACATAGCCATGAGGTTGTTCCATGTAGATTTCTTCTTGCAAATCTCCATGCAAGAAGGGGGATTTAACATCCATTTGATGGACCTCCCATTTATGTGAGGCAGCAAGGGTAAGAACAAGGCGAATGGAATTCATTTTTGCTACAGGGGAAAATGTTTCATTATAGTCAATTCCTTCAACTTGGGAAAATCCTTTGGAAACTAACCAAGCCTTGTGTCTTTCAACACTTCCATCTGATGCCTACTTAGTTATGTAGACTCATTTTCATCTAACAAGTTTTCTTCCTTTTGGAAGAGGTACAAGATCCCAGGTATCGTTTTCCATTAAAGAATGATACTCTTCATTCATTGTTGTATCCCAATCTGGATGACCTGAAGCTTCTACAAATTTCTCTGGATCATGAGTTTCTGAAACTTGAGACAAAAGAGAAGAGGCTCGTTGGAATTGTGAATGTGTCTGACATTGATCTGCAGGATCACCGACAAGATCACCAGTTGCTTCTCGTGTTGAATGGACCCATCAAGGAAGCGGTGGAGTTGGTGTTGGTTCAAGTTCAAAGGACTCATCTGGAGGAGGGTGAGTAGGCAAAGGTGGATTTTCATCCTCACTATCATCATCTAAAGAAGAAACCAAGTCATAAGAAGGCACAAATGTCGAAGATGGCTCGCAGGCTGAAGAAGGCACAATCATCGAATTAGGCTCGTATGCCAAGAGATTTTCATCAAATTTAACATCTCTTCTAATAATAATTTCATTACAATGTCATTGAAGAAGTCTATAACCTTTAACATCTTTAGAATAACCAACAAACATACACTTCTCACTTTTAGGTTGCAATGCTTTCCTTTTCTCATCAAGAATATGAGCCCATGCTGTACTGCCAAATACATGGAAGTGACTTACATTTGGTTTAATTTTAGTCCAAGCTTCTTCCGGTGTTATAATTTTAAGAGCCTTTGTGGGAGTGCGATTGACTATGTAATTTTCACAGTTGATTGCTTCTGCCTAATACTTTAGAATTAATCCCTTAGATTGGATCATACAATTAGCCATTTCTTTTAATGTGTGGTTCTTTCTCTCAGCAACACCAGTTTGTTGTGGTGTATATGGAACAGTGTGTTGCATTTAGATGCCCTGTGTAGTGCAGTAACTTGTAAAACTATTGCTCACATATTCACCTCCATTATCTGTTCTTAACTTTTGAATTTGATGTCCAAATTGGTTTTCTACAAGGGCCTTGTAGGTCAAAAACTTGTCAAAAACTCTACTCTTAAGTTTTAAGAAGTAAACCCAACTACGTATGGAAAAATCATCAATGAAAGTTAAGAAATACCTGCATCCAGAAAAGGAAGGAGAAGAAAGTGGACCACACAAATCACTGTGAACAAGTTGTAAAGGGCCCGAGGCGTGCCAAGAGGTACATTTGTCAAAACTGTCCCAGTGATGTTTTTTGAGAACACAACCAACACAAACACCATCTCTACATGAAACAAGAGGAACACCAGTCACCATCTGTTGATTACATATTTGTTGCAATGAGTGATAGTTTATATGACCAAACCATTCATGCCAAAGTTTTCTCAAGTTATCGCTATGAGCAACAAAAATTGATGAAAAAGTTGATGACCCAAAGTTGTCAAATTTGTACAACCTGGCAATATCATCAACAATTCCAATTGCAAGAACATGCTTAGGATCATTTAGATCCTTGATTACAACTTGGTGAGGTGAAAACTCTACAGTTTTACCTTCACCTGGATGAGTGATTTGATATACTGATAGAAGGTTACAAGAAAGATTTGGAACACATATTACATCATTGAAATGACTATTTTCTACCTGAACTGTTCCAGATCCTACAACACTAAGAGATCTATAATCACCAACAAATATTTTCTTGGTATTACATTCATTTAGAGAAGAAAATATGGCTTTATCCTTAGCCATATGATAAGATGCTCCTGAATCAATAAGCCACTCATCAGAAGAAGAAGTAGTACTAGAAGGTGTATTGAAGGAGAAACTAGAAGCAGAAAGTGCATGTCCATGAGAAGAAGAAGAAGAAGAAGAATCAATACCGATGTTGTGCTTCTTCATCGTTGCTTCTAAGGATACTATCTTCTTGAAACATTTGGACTCATCATGACCATCTTTATCACAAAAGTTGCAATGTATGTTAGTATTCTTACTTTTATATTTTTCTCCTTTGACACCATTAGGAGTTGAAGTTG
>ML845882.1:0-15465 GCA_009831015.1 Picea engelmannii | reverse complement strand
GTGACAAAATCAAGAAATGATAAAGTAAGGTGACAAAATCAAGAAGGAATATTTAAATAATAAAGTATTGGAGAACTTTCTATTTATGGAAAGTGGTTAACCCTAAAATAAGGAAAATAGGTTAAGTGACCTAGAGGATGAAAGTATAAATAATATAGCAATGGTCTCTTGTAGATCATCCTTTTTGTGGATCAATGGAGAGCTTCTTGTGAGAATATATTTTGGAGTATTGATGGAGAGCTTCTTGTGAGAGCTTCTTCGGCATTTTTGGTGTGGAACACTTGAGCATATTGAATATATATAGGTGACTGAGGTAACCAAGGATATCTAAACCGAAATTTTGAGGAAAGTGAAGAAAAGAAGGCCAAAATGCAAGGAAGGATAAATTCTTTTGATCGTGCTTTCTAAGGTATGTTATTTACAGGTCATCTCACCATTTTCGCTATAACTTTTTTTATATAATGATGTAGATCCTGAAATTGCTATGCAAGTGAGAAAACATATCCAAGTATCTATGGTTAAAAATTTACCTTGTGGGTTGTTGTATTTTGGGAGCTACACTCCGTGGAAAAGAGGGTTTGTGACCAGTCTTGAAACTAATCAAAAAAAGGTGTTTCGGGTAACAACGTCATAACTTCTTCATACCAGATACAAATTTAGTGAGACAAATTGTGTTGGTTAGATTACAATCTATAGTATGCTCTGGAACTGTTTCATATTGATTTGACAAACATTATGTGTGAGACACACTCTACAAGTTCGCTCTCTAGAATAATCCAGAATTCAGCAAGGTATGCCATTTTTCTATAACTCCTTTTCTGAGAGGTTAAAAGTAGTGCCACCTGTATGGATTGCATAAAACACACTGAAGAACATTGTGTATCAGTTTTAGATCTTCATTCATTACATGTTCAAAGTTATGATTATTTCAAGTTAGGGTTGTTGACTAATCCAAAACTAGTCATGGTTGAGACAAGTAGCTGATGAGTTGGCACATACATGAGGTGTATAGTTGATGATGTTGGTACATATTGATGAATTATTGTTGATGAGTAGTTCACACATGATTGGTATATACTTGGTACATGGTTGGATGCACTTGTTTATGGTACAGGTTGATTACAGGTTGTTTGACACAGGTTGGTGCATGGTTGATGCTCTTGTTTATGGTACAGATTGATATATGTTGAGGATTGTTGCCTCATCTTAGTTGGTGTTGAGAATGTAAGATGAGTCTTGAATATAGAGATGGTGATCTTGTAGAGTTGTACTATATTCAGTTGTTGCTGAAAAACCCCCGGATTGAAGTCCATAATAAAAAGAAAAATTGTACATACATCTTGTGTTCATTGTGGAGATGATTTGTTGATGATATATTGCTGATATATATTGCTGATATGTATTCACATCTAACTGATTATTAATGACAACAATGAGTAATGAGTAAATGTCGAATGCTAACTAATGAATTTTGTGTAAGAGGGAAGTTTTTGGGAAAAGATCCTCACACTCATTCATCCCCCCCCCTCTAAGTGTGGTAGGTGTGTCCAATATAATGCACCAGAATGTCATTCAAGAATACTATGACAAACTTGTCTAGATAGTCCCTAAATACGTCATTCATCAGGCACATAAAAACAATGGGTGCATTTGACAGTGCAAATGACACCACTGTGAAATCGTAGTGACCATACCGTGTTCTAAAGGCGGTCTTGCTGATATATTCATCCCTTATCCTGACCTGGTGATATCCCAACCTGAGTTCTATCTTCAAAAATATCTTCGCATCCTTCAACTAATCGAAGAGGTCATCAATCCTCGACAGAGGGTATTTGTTATTTATAGTTACTTTGTTCAACTGTTTGAAATCGTAACACAATATAAGTGTTCCATCCTTCTTCCTCATGAACAGAACCAGGGCTCCCCAAGCTGACACACTTGGGCATATGTACCCCTTCTTCATAATCTCTTCAAGTATAAATTGCAACTCTTTCAGCTCTGGCGTACTCATTTTGTAAGGAGCTTTCGACATTGCAGCTGCTCCAAGCATCAGGTTTACAGAGAAATCAATATCTCTCTTCGAAGGTAGTCCCGGTACCTCCTGAAATACATCTTCAAACTCCTTTAGTACCGCATGATATCCAATATTTGAGACTTCATCTGTAGATCCTTCCTCCACATGGGTTGCAAATAATTGACAACCTTTTCTGAAGCACTTCTTCAACTGCATTGTTGAGATTTATCTGATAGCAATACTTCTAGGAATTCCTTGGACTATTTTCCAATTTGCCTTCCCCATCTAGGCCAGTGAATGCCTTGTTACGACAGCCCAAGATGGCATGGTGTTGGTCCAACTAGTCCATCCCAATTAGACAATCATAAGAACCTAAAGGTAGAACATTCAATTCAACCTTTGTGCTCAGTGCATTCATGTCCACTGGACAAGACATAACGAACTCAGTGACTTTCCTCTTGGTTCATGTAGCCAATTGCACTAACCAATACTTTTCATGTTTTATTCTCGATAATTGCAAACTTTCCACCACTCTAGGATCTATATAACTATGGCTAGCCACTAAATCAATTAAAATAGTGAATGGATGGTTATTGATCATACCTTCCACTTCAATCATGTGTGATTTAAATTCATCTTGCTTATTGTCTAGGGCTGCATAGATCCTTGGCATTCTACTACCCATGTCCTCCATTGTTTCAACCTACTGTACATTGTGGACAGATCTCACTTTATCATTTATGTGGGGGCAATATCTCTACCAATGGTTCCATTTACAACCCCAACATTCCATAGGTGGAGGTCTTGGAATTTTCCAACCCACTTCAGCCTTCCTGGGCTCTCTAAAAGATGGTTGTCCCTGAGGACTATTTTTGAAAAGGGGTGGCTTAGTTCCCTTCTTCCTATGATCCATATGAAATTTCTTCTTATCTTCCCAAGCCTTCCAGAAAGTAGGCATCTCTATTTGCTTCTCATATAAGCATTTCTCTCTTCTTATCATTTCTTCCAAAGTTTTTGGGTCATCATACTGGATCTTGTCCCCAATGGAAGGTGGCAGTCCACTCAGATGCATTTGAATCTTGACAGTCTCATCCTTGATGAACAAAACATACTTCAACAATTCCAAAAATCTTCACTCATATTCATCAATGGTCATGCCGCCCAGCTTGAGTTCAAAGAACTCTTTCATCTTTCTATTGTGGTATCTTTTAGTCAAGTATTTCTTCTCGAAATATATCTTGAATTCTTTCCAAGTGATATCTTTCTCTCTAATGTGTTGCACCTGCACAAGTTGATCCCACCACATCGATGCTTTTCCTTTTAGTTGATAAATCCAAATTCTTCCTTCTTCATGAGAGAAATAGTTCTATAGTTGAAAATATTTCCTCATGCCAAGAAACCATGTTTCGACATCTTCCTCCTTCCTATGCTCTCCATCAAACGTAGGGGGGTTAATCTTGTTCATTTCACCCTTCAATTCATCCACTCCAGATCTTTCATTCTTTCTGGTAGGAGATGGGATTGAACTATTGTGTGCCTTCCTCTTGGAGTGACCTTGGGAGTGATGATGGTGTCTACCAACACTCCTTGATCTTATTTTCCTCTCAGGGGGTCCACAACTCCCTGTTTTCCTTGAATCACCCTCCTTATCCAACTTCTTTTTTATTCTCTCCAGAATCTTCATCAACTTTAAGTTGAATTCTCCCTATTGTTCCTCATCTTTCATAAGCTTCTTGTTATCTGCTCGGTGATTTTGGGCATCTTTCTACAATCTTTCAATGATTTTCATCATATTCCCTTCCTTATCTATCTCTTCCCCATGCCCATTGGAGTTCGACCCTTCAACTCCCAACTGAACATCCATTCCTTTTTCTTTATCCTCGGAACTGGAATCAATATGTGCCTCTTCCATTTCTTTTCACTTAGTGGAAACCCTACTTGGTTCTGACACTCGTTAAACTTCTGCAAACACAATGTGTAGACAACCAGAATTTTTCAGGCCATTAATCCTTAACAAATCCCACAACATTCATAAACAAATCTGACTCAAGAAAATGTTCCATTTTCATTCTCTGTGATTCTCGTTCAATCAAGAATCCCCGCAGATTCCTTCTTTCAAAACTATGCTCTAATAAGTTTTCGGGCACTAGCCCCTTTCTCTTAGTTCCCCAACCAACGTGACCATGCATCATGACCAAGAGCTACATCAATAAGCACGTACTTGGGCCTTCGGCTTCGGAAGATTTCCAAGCAGAACACAACAGTCACTTGGAGTTCTGAGTTATCGAACTCGCGCAGTAGGGTGAATCAATGGTCCACGTCTACCCAACATCCTACGACTGACACTCGCTATGGAACCTTAGTTATATGAATTTCGAGACTTCGGGACTTCAAAAGATTTCACATCCGCACACCCCAAACCATTAATCTCCGAACACTCCCACATCACCTTAGGTGACATTATTACATCACATCACTTAACGTTTTCCCAATTGCGGGGGCAGGTAATGGTGGTTTGGAGTAACCCACCTTTCATCCCGCAATTCTCTTGATGTTGACACATAACTGCTCAGCGAAACCATGGTTTGGATTGCAGGACCGCCTTGGAGAATTAGCTCCCACGCAACTTGGGTCCCCACAATGTCTCATGGCCATTGATATTGATGTATCATGATCAACGCCATTCTGGGTCCTCCGAAATTTATCTACGTTACGTAACCTCGGGCCCCACTAACCATGCTCACACAAGATTCCAAATGGCGGCATACTAGTGACTGATACGTGTCCCATTCAAAAGGGTGACACTCATCACATTCCAAATGCCATTTCAATATTCCATGGGTTCTATACCCATTGACACATGGCACACATCCCATGTGTCCACATCACCTCTAGGTGACATCATCATGACTCACCACTTCATCTCTTTGGGCTTCGGGAGTTAAAACTCCTCTACGCTTGCTTTTTCCCGTAGCGCTTTCTCCTAGAGTTCAAGATCTACCGACGCGTTTACTCTACAATGGGCAATTGTGATCTACTTCAGGACTTCGGGAGTTTGTCACACTCCACACTAGAAATCCTCCAAAGTGATTTTCCTTTACCTTCCTAGACATGGATCTAACTGTCCAGACTCTTTTCCTACGATCTACAGTTTATATCTCCTTCGAGAGTTTATGCCTCGGTGCATTCCACTTCTTCCGATTATTGAACTCCGAAAGGCATCCAAGATAACCCTCCTACACCTTTTCTATATCTGACGGTCACAAAGGACTTTCACTTTCCCCAAACAGATCCTACATCTCCAACACCCCAAGTGTTGATCACTCTCTCTTTGTGTTCAAATACCACACCAGCAGTAGTTTTATTCTACCGCTACTCCTCCTGAGCTTCGTAACATGGCCAAGTAACCCCTTGGCACTCGAAAAAATTCTAAGTTTCAAAATTGGTTCCATCCGAACACCATTTCCACTCGAAATATTGGGTCCAAAGACCACTTATCCATCCCATCCAGGCTCAAAGTTGAAACCATGGGCTCTGATACCAAATTGTAACTTCCTCGGCCATCAACCCCACAACCGGGAAACGCTACTATGCGGAAACATTCTCAAGCTTATATAGTATGCATTTAAATGAAGTTAAATGACTTAACACAAAGTAAACATATAATTACTACTAACATACAAAATTAATGGAATTGACAATAAATATCATTGCAACGGAATACATGATAATAGTGCAAGCATCACAGACATGAATTTTAATTGAAATTAAACACATGCATATACTTATCTTTAAAACCGTTGTAACTCCACCAACTATGTGCAGACCTTCCATAAACCTCCCAGCCTTAGACCACACTTCTCATCGTTCTCATCAGTGGGTCACCCGAGCCTGAGCTGGGACCATGCTCTGCCCAGGGCAGGGGAATCCTAGACTAGGCTAAGGTTACAAGAAAACTACACAGAGCATCTGGAAGGATTCTTTCTAGGAGCCTTCTTACACCCACTACTCACAGACTCTCATTCCCCACATGCATGTTCCAACCGGGAGTATACACCTTCACAAGAAAAATCCATCGATGCTTCACCTCCCTCTCTGGGTCTTGGCAACATGACAAATCAGAAATTCTCAAAGCTCCGTAGTTGGCGCTGGACTCTCTCTGGGAGAAAACCACTTCCCAATAGACTCTATCACCTAGAGAGAGTTGTTGACAGGCCTGACAACCTACCTCTTCTACCACGGTCTTGACAACCCGGTTCTTCAACCAATTTTTCAACTCAATTCCCACAAGTTTAGGATAACAACAACAACAACTTTTGGTTAACTCATGGGTGACAACAGCAACAGGAAAATTGGGTGTGGACATCCAAAAAAATGGAAACAGGCCACTAAGACACAACACGGTTCAAGTAACACCGGTTTCAGGATGCGTGACAAGCAATCCACGTATAGGTTGAACATAGACTCAGTGGTTTAGATAGAGGGTGTATCATTTTCTCAAGAAAACATCAGAGGCTTCAGGTTTCAGAGCTGTGTGAGGGTATGCATGCAGAGATCAAACGAAATTCACGGTTTCGGACAATTGACGACAAAAATGGAGGAGGAATCCCAAACTTAGTTGACACTTCAGATTTTAACCGCATGTGCCCAGGTTGACACTTGTCTTTGCAGAGATGCATGCATTCCCTTTTTCACACATTGGAGCTGCATGTGTTGCCTCTCCCAGGACTTAGGATAAAAAACATGTTTTGTCACACAACTTTAGAATAATAATAAAATATTATTCTCAAGGACTTAAGCCCCTAAGCTTAGCCCCTTTTCCCTTACCCACCCCTTGGAAGCTTAGTCCCCCATCACTCTTTCTTCGTGGTCGGTCTACATGCAACGATGTTTAGTCTTTATTAATGTTCTGCATATTACATATACAAAAATAGGCTCCTGGCCTTTAACACTTATGCTCTTCAGCCTAATAAACACATAAGCCCACCAGCTTATCAATACTTGGCTCACCAGCCTACAAAACATGATTTACAATTCATAAACATGATTACAACAGGGCTCGTCCTTGGGGATATTACAATTTGGACTTGAAGTTTGGAATTTAATGATCACTGATTACTTTCCACCAAACAGAGCAAGGACTTGAGATCAAAATAAATCCAAGAAAAGTAACTCAATGGCAATGAATACAATCCTTGATGGATTACCTGATGATGTCAAAGATGAAGATGATGATGCATTAGATGGTACACAAGTAGAATTTGTGAATCTTAGAAAGAAGGTTGAGAAGTCAAACACCCAAATCAAGTTCTTGAACGACTCCATAACCTTGGATGAGATCTTGGAAAATAAGAGATCACCAAATGACAAATCCGGTTTTTACTATAACAAGGAAGAAATTATTACTCATAAGAAATCTGATGCAGGTCTCTCATTTATAAAGTGAAGGCACGTCTGACGTAGGTCATTCATGTTAAAAGAATGAAAGCAACACTACAATGTCTAGAAGATCGGATCAAGGAAGACATGCAGAAGCTACTCATACACCTCAAACCTTGGATTGTAGGCATCATGAGAAAAAAACAAGTTGGTAAGCTCAACAACAGTATAAGATGTTGGAACTGCAATCTTGTTGGACATATTGCTACACATTGTTACACTATGAGATGCTACAGTTGTGGTGGATATGGCCAAAAAATCCCATAACCATTGGAACTCAAGAAGAAAATCAATGAGAAATGCTTCATACAATTTGACAAGAAGAGTAAAGAAAACATGGAAGAAAAATGAAGGTGCAGTAATAGAAGATCAGAGAACAAAGTTCAACAAACCAAGACATTCATAGATGTGGATAGAAAAGACTGAACAAGTGAACATGAGTGAAGTCAATTGTTGCAAAAAGAATTGCAGTCGTGTGACAAGCATAGTATAAACTTTCTCAAACGACTTTAGAGCAATGTACAGTAGAAAAGTATCATGGATAGAGATAGATACATCTGGCTAGAAATCGATGAGAACCAATGGACAGATCTAAGGGTCATTTGAAAAATATGAGCTACAATTGAGCAGTGTTCCAGTAGGGTAGAAGTATCTGCAACAATAACATTATGATGTAAAAAATGATATACATGACATCCTGTAGAGATAGCAAGAGGAGAGACCTTGTCAGGAAGAGCTATCCTTTTAGAAACAAAGGGGGAGAACAGTCAGAGGCAAAGAGAGCAGAGTGATAGGCGGATTTATTCAGTTGTGGCACCCACAACATAATTGTAGGGGGAGTTACCAGAGTTCATATATTGATCAATAGCATATAGACATACATATCATAGGAGGAGAAATCCTTTGCCATTAATGTCAAAGGGAAGAGTAACTTCAAAGGAGAGAAGCATCATCACAGGGGGAGATTGTATATAAAATTGGTGTGTTTCCATCAATGAAAAAGAGGGAGATTTTTGGACATAGTGTAATTAATGTGTTGTCATTTATGTCAAACAATATGACATTATTCAGAGATTAAAGCTCAGGAGGGTTAGCGAATGAAGATCAGAAGTTAAGAAGAGATTACACACATGAATCTTAGATTAAAGTATATAGAGATCAAGCTCGGAAGGAAGAGCGCATTGTAGAAATGTCGTCGGGATCGATGGAAAGACTAAGAAGTTGATCGATGCACAAGAAAAGGTGAGAAGCCTCAACAATCCTCCGATCAAGAAATTGACGGTGTTGATAGTCTCATGTAACGAGATTTATCCCACATTGGAAGTGAGAAAAATATTATGTAGGTTTATATACACAACACTCTCCATAGCTTATTGACGTGTAGTGCAAGGATATGGTGGGGGATCTAGGTGTTTGGAATCCTCGAGAAGCTCACTAGCCTAGAGCCCAGGACGACCTACCAAGCCCCCTACCTTATGGTCAAAGTGACAATAACTGTTGAACTGATGATGAAGGATCTCGGCCATTCATTGGAAATATATATATACACATTGCACATTGGTCATATGAGTGACCGTGGGCTTAAGGATCGTTTGAGGACTAGTCAACGATCAAATAAAATCAGGAGCGTTGGGTATGCAAGTGCCAGATAAATGGCAGGGATAGATTGCGGAGAGCGAAAGGAGAATTAAAAAATGTGTTATTTCCAATCCTGCAATTAGTCTAGACCGTCAAATCTTATAGATTCAAAGATTGACGACTATGGTTGATCCACCAACAATTGCACAAATTCAATTGCAAAGTTTGGGCGATGAATTAAACCCCTTGTAAGTTATGGTTCTGTAATCCACACTGACAGTTGGATCAAGTTAAGTGTAAGTATAGGATAAGTAAAGACGAAGACTGTCTGATACGAAGTCCCGAAGTAAATGAGGACCATCCGATCTATTCAGAGCATGCCAAGGTAGCAGTGGTCAACTTTGGCACTGACCACTTCGGGCTTATCCACACGTAAGATCACCCGAAGACTGAAGTACCAAGGCAAATGTGAACTGTCCAATATGAAGAACACTTCGAGAGATATCAGGACTGTCAGATCATGCTTAGTGGAAGGACAAAGTAAGCCACAAATGTCCTTAAATAAACGTAATTCGTATGATCTGAGGAAACACTTCAAAAGATATCCTGACCGTCAGATCGAGGAAAGTAGAAGGATAGGATAAGCAAGGCCAAAGGCCCGAAATCCTGAATAGTCGAATTCCCGACAGTCATTGGATCATGTTAATTTTTTTCGGGTTAAAGAATGACCATTGGATGAAGTCAAGTTACTCGAAGCTTACACTTTGGGGAATCTCACTTTGGGAGAAATGGGAAGTGGAGAATCAAATTACCCAAAGTCTTGAAGGTTGAAGTTCCGAAGTCATGAGGATAGGACATGTGCCATAATCAGTTGATGACAAGTGTCAAGGTCCCATAACTACTAAAAGCATACATAAGCCACGAATCAAGGTGAGACGTGGCATCCACTCAGGAAGTGCCACCACAACAAGTGACGTCAGCAAGTTACGTCACTCTGAGAGTTTTTACTTCGGGATTTTTCACCACCAGCAAATGACCTAAGTCCTAAAGTCCCGAAGGCCAAAGTCCCAAAGTGGACATAAGTCGTCTGATCTAAAGAACACTTCGGGAGCATTCTCAACCGTTGAATATTATAGAGACACATATCTTATTCGGGAGATTTGTAAAGAGGCTGGAAGTCGTGAAGGACGAAGTCCCAAATTCCTAAAGTAAACAAGAATCGCTCATCTCATCGGGAGATTAAAACGTGACCATTGATTTCGATAAGGGATCAAGCTCTCGCTAGGCCTAGTGCGTGGTCATCGCCTGTGGTCATATGGAATAAGAGAAATAAAGGTAAAATATAATACATCGCTTAAGTTGATAAGCCTGTGGTTTTGCGTTGTCGTTCATTTGAAAATGGTTTGAAGGAAGTGCCTCAACAAAACTCGATTTCTGAAGTATTTGCAGAAATTATGGTTAAGTTAAATGAAGAGGTGTGATTGTCCAAACGAAAGGACACAATGTGTTATAACTCACAACAGTTTGAAGATTATATAAATGAGAAAGAGTGATGAGAAGAAAGTGTCTCTATAGTTTAGATAAGAAGATCAAAACATAAGTAGAGCTCAAGAAGAAGGACTGTTGGTTCTAATCAGGGATGATTTTAAGGATGGAAATTTATTTTAAAATGTAGAAACCTTAACAAATCTTACTGATCCTTCATATGCCAACTATAAAATGTTTGGTGATATTTTTGTAAAAATATTCAAATTTCTAAGGATTTTATATAGTTTGCATAAAATTTTGGCGATTTTTAAGGTAAAATAATTTTATCCTATAGAATTTGGGCAAATCATTTTTAAAATAGTTAATCGTTTTTTGGGGAAAACCATGGAAAATTAGCCCATGAGCAAAATTTATCCCCTAAAATAATCCATGGTTCTAATGGGCCTGCCAATGTCTTATTGAAGATCAAGAACAAAAGAAGACAGAGAAACAGTTATGCAATCCAGTATTTGATATAGAATACCTATATTGGACTGCAACAGATTCATTGAAGATTAAATGACAGAAACTAGAGAGCAAGAGATGAAGTTTGACTGCATATAACTAGAATACCATACAAGCAGAGGTTGTAGCAGACAAGTAGAAAGTACAACAAAATGATTCTAAGAAGAGTTGAAGAATTGATAGCATCCTTGTTTATTTATAAACACCATAAACAGAGTACAGTAAAAGTTTTATAAGTGTTATAACTTGCATCAAGGGAGGAAGGGTGGATCAAGGGAAAACAAGTCGAAATAAAAAAGGGGGTCAAATATGATAGGACTTGTGTTAATGGCTACATGAATCAAATCCATTGAAGAGCAATAGAGATTGAATTACATTGTGAAATTAAGGGTGATTGGGTGGTGCAAGGGCAGGTTGGAGCCCGCAGGGGAGTAGGTGCTTCCTTGTCACTTGTAGCTGACTAAATAGGGGGTCGTAGCCTCCTTCCAGTTGTAGCTAGTAAATAGAGTGTCGAAGCATCCTTTCAATGGTAGTTGATAAACTAGGTGGTCATATCCTCCTTCTAGTTGTAGCTAGTAAATAGGGTGTCGAAGCATCCTTTCAGTGGTAGTTGATAAACTAGAGGGTCGTAGCCTCCTTCTAGTTGTGGCTAGTAAATAGGGTGTTGAAGCATCCTTTCAGTGGTAGCTAATAAACTAGGGGGTCGTAGCCTCCTTCCAGTTGTGGTTGGTAAATAGGGTGTTGAAGCATCCTTTCAATGGTGGTTGATAAACTAGGGGGTCATAGCCTCAATTTAGTTGTAGCTGGTAAAGTGGGTGTGGAAGCATCCCTTTAGTTGTAGCTGAAGAAACTTGGGGACAGTCTCTCCATCAAGTTGTATCTTGAAAACAGTTTTGTAAAAGAACAATTTATTAATGAGAAAAGAGTTGGTGGTTTTCCCTGTTGGGTTCCACGATAAAATATTGTGTTCATAAGGGTTTGTTGTTCATCATATATTTCTTAATTGAATAATTAATGTGTGTTCTTAATAATGATGGAATTAATAAGAAAAAGTAGGAAATANCCCCCCCCCCCCGCCTTTCTCAGTATTGTTGGATATTCCATCATGAGGTAGGGTGATTAGTTGACGGAATGGGCTTGAGCAAGAGAGACTGGATGATTTGTTGATGGAACGATCCTGGTTCATGATGATGGAATGGGATTGGCCTTGCATGGCCTTATCAATTAATTATTCATGGGACTCGGCCTCCATTGATGGACATGAATCTTGCATGGTGTTCAACATGTGTTGTTGGGTACATAATCTGAGTGGAGAACCTGACTGAAGAAGGGGAGTAAGGGGAGTAAAGAGGGAAAACATTAAATGTTAATGAACTAATGTTATCTCTTGAGATAACATTAGTTCACCTCCAAATATGTATGCCTTAATGTAATCATTATTTCCTAAGTTTTAAATGAAATATTTTGCATATCTTCTCCCCATGCCTCGGGAAGAGGCCAAATAAGAGCTCAAACTGAAAAGTTAGGATAAAAAGTTAAATTTGAATTGAGAAATTGTATAAATCTCTTAAAACTTTGGCTAAAATGGTTCTTGTTGGCATTGGTTTTAGTGCATAACTAATAGAACAACGCCAAACTGTTTACTAATAGTCCCACCTTGAAGGGAAGGGACTAATAATGCTTACATTTGATGTTGGTGTATATATTTGTAAAATTGAACTTAATATTAAAGAAATATAAAATATACATATTAATAATAATATTGATATGAATAAATTAATATTTATTAATTTTTTTAAGCATATGTAATAATTTATTTTAATTTAGGTGTGGGAATTTTATACAAAAAATTATTGCTGGCATGTCACTTGGGAAACTTGACCAACAACAAAGAAATAGTCTTATGTCCATTGACTCTGAATCAAGTTCCTTCTTATACCATGTCTACCTTTGTAAACATTGTAAATAAATATCTAAAGTCTAATGGAGACTACAAGATATCTATTGTTGTCCATCATGATACAAAAAACCAAAAATAAGTGCATATTATTCATTCATCTGGTGAGGATGTCTTAGACTCCTGAGGTGGATTAGGAGCCTCCAGCTAGGTGTTATTTGACATGGTTATTGTATTCATGGAGTTAGAAGGAGGGAGTCGAGCCAAGACCTCTTAGAGTAGCTTGTGGAACTTGTCCTATTGCAATTGAATTGTATTTTGAGCATCCTCTATCATTTGCAACATCTGACCCAACAACATCTTACAACATCTTGAGGTGCCAATAGAATTCTACCATTTCCAAGTATTTCGTTTCATGACCTATCAAGTTGCCAATATTGAAAAACCAATTGATGATTTCCTTTTCCACCTCCTGGTTCACTGTTAAGCTACGTTCCAGGTGAATTTTGGCTTCCCCTTCCTCCAGGTGTGCTTGAATGCGTGGTGGGGTTTCCACATGAAAATTATTCCTTGTGGGTTGGGTGTCTCATTGTACGTCGGTGCTGGAGGTCCTCTCTGCTGAATTGTTGGTGGGTTCCCGGTATCCTCATTGAGGTTCCATCGAACTCTCGATCTTCTTCCCAAATCCAAGACTGATGTGAACTAAAGATAGTTTGGGTGTCACTTCACCGTGCCCCCCACTATTGCTACATCCCATGCTAATCCAGTCAAGTATAAATTAATAATTTACTCTTAACATCATAATAATTAAAAAATTTATAATTAAAAAATAACATAAATATATATTAAATTGAATTTCTTAAATATTGTGCCGGAAAAAAAGAGCACCATACATTGAACTGACCAATAGTTGTTTGTCTATTCCTATCTCTTAATTTTTGTGAATCTCTTGTGTCCAATCATCTTGTCATTTTCCCTGATACTCTCAAGCTTCGGCCTCCAATACTGGGATATGCACTTGACCAACTACGCATAGACTTTGCGCAAATATTTGAATACATAGTTGACATAGGTGCACATGTTGGAGTGATTAAGTCCTACTTTTATTGTGCTTAATATTTGATATTAGTTATTTTAATCTCTATATGAGATGTTTTTTTAGGAGTTTGCTATATCTACATCCTATTTATTTGTGAAGTTGAGAGATTATCTCAACTAAATGGATTGTATGGCTAAGATAACCTATCTATCTTATGTCAAACATTTATGTATTTATATTGATTGAATAATATAATATGTATAATTTTTGTGTGCACAATGATTTTCTAAGTTGGTATTAGAGCTAGTCTAGGATTAACTCCGTCATGAGAGGGCCACGGAAAAAAAGAGCACGTGAGATGTACTAATCTATCAGATAGGAGTAGGATTAAAATAGTTGTGTGAGAATATATGAGTGGATTTTTATTGTGTTTAGTTTGTGTTTCTATACCATTGTTGTGTTGCATGAAAGACAAGGAGAGCCATAAAAAAGACTCCAGTTGTCACTGAAAAGAGCGTAGTTCAATTCATTTCTAAGCCTTTTGGAGGACGAGCTACAAGTTGAGGAAAGTGTTAGTAGAACTGATTGTTGATAGCCCACGTGAAGAAGCCACTTCACAAGATGATTAAGAGAAACATTTCTTAGTGAAATTGCAACCAAAGTTTGTTGATCAATGTTGGTCCAGATCTATATATGAATTCAAGATATGAAAATTTTGCCATCATATTTTTCGAGTGAAGAAGCTAGAGAGAAATTGTGACCATAGTAGAGGCTTCAACAAATATACATATGGAAAGATGTGCAACATCGAAGAGGGGGTATTTTTTATAGATTGTTGCTATGTATTGAAGCAATTGATGTCATGTAATGAAGTCACTTAATGATAGAGGAGGAGGATCCTAGTGAGGGCACCATGATTTCAACCATTGCTGCTGGGAAGTGTCAGCGAGGTCCTAAGTGAATTTTTTTTATAAGGATGACATTGGTGTTATATTAGTATATCAATTTATTTTAGTAGAGAAAATTTTGTCATTCTATTCCTAGTTTGTTAAATAAATGAAGAACCTCTCATATTTTTTACATGATCTAAGATATTTGGTTCTTAACGAATACAATGAGCTATGTAAGTCAGTAAAAACATTGTTATTAGGTTGTGACTACAGTTTATGTACATGTGAGAAATAGGTAATGTCGTAAGACTGAATCCTAGATACAACGAGCTATGTATTTCAATAGATGGAAGTATGTCAATAGAATGATTCAATTTCTAGACTTCTTTTCTGACAAATACAATGAGCTATGCATTTTGGCATATAGAATCATATAGAATTGTTAGTCATTACAAATACAAAATTGATGGTAAAAAAAAATTGTATCTTCAATGAATCAAGCGGTAGATCAAATGAATGATTGTGTGAAAGAACCTACTCTATGAGATTTCATAAGTGGATAGAGATGTTGATGAAGACTATACCAGATAGAGATGACAGAGATCAAATATCAAAG